>JAQQSW010000102.1:16134-32888 GCA_028646575.1 Pseudocheirus occidentalis
TGCTGGAAGAACACACTTCAGTAAAGGGACAGTGTATAGAATAAATGGGGGGGTGGGATAGGAAGGAGGGACATATAATCAGCCTCTCACAATATGTCAACTGTGGAGATGTCTTGTGTAATTACACATATACAGCCTGTATTGAATTGCATGTCCTTTCAATGGGGGCAGGTGACAAGGGAAGGACTAAAAGAAGTTCTACAATCAAATGTTAGATATATAGATAGATAGATAGATAGATAGAGAGAGAGAGAGAGAGAGAGAGAGATAGAGAGATAGAGAGATAGAGAGATAGAGAGATAGATAGATAAAGATAATTATTATTATTAACTATATAAAACTGGGAATTAAGATATACAGGCACTGGGATAGGGAGACCCACTCTGCCCTACCAGATCGTTAGAGGGGTGTTGGAGGAGGACATAAAAGGGAGAAGATTGGGGGAGGGGCTTTACAGTGGGATTGCTGTTTTGGGGTTGGGGGCAGGGGAAATACGGGGAGAAAATTTGTAACTCAAAATCTCATGTAAATGAATGATGTAAACAAGAAAATAAATAAAATAATAAGTTAAAAAACAAAAAAGAAAATAATTAATTTGGAGAACAGATTCAGAAAAGATAATATTAGACTACTTGAAAGTTTTGACTAAAAAAAATCTGGATTCCATATTACAAGAAATTATTAAGGAAAATTGCCCTGAAATTCTAGAACAAGAAGGCAATGTAGAAAGAGAAAAAAATCCACCAGTCTCCACCTGAAAGAAATCCCAATAAGAAAACTTACTCCCAGGTTAAAAAGAAAATATTACCAAATACACACACACACACACACACACACACGCTACAGAAAAAAAAGCAGACCTAGGAGCTTCTACACTAAAAAGACTGTAAGGTCTTGTAACATATTTCAAAGAGCAAAGGAGCTGACATTGCATCCAAGAATTACTAATTCATTAAAGTTGAGTATAATCCTGAATTAAAAAAAAATCATTTAACAAACTGAAAGACAGACAGGTATTTGTTACAAAAAGACCAGAACTCAAGGGAAAATTATATATAAAAGATCAAGAAGAAAACATTAAAGATTAATTATAGGGCACTGATAAACACTAAACTGCTTATTTATGATATATGAAAATGTTATTGATATTGGTAATTATTATTAATAATAATGTTCCTAAAACTTATCATTACCAAAGCAATTGGAAAAAACAGTTGGGTTTGATTTTGTATGATAAGATAATTCTAAAAAACAAATTGGGTAGAAAACGGTTAAAAGGAGAAATGACCCCATAAACACTGTGTGTAAAAGGAAGAACTAATACAGAGGAAGCAGGTCAGGGTGGAATAGTGGTAATATTATAATCTTCTTCTTATCTGGGTTGAAAAGGAAACAATTTCTACATGTGAGAAGCTTTAGAAGTCTTCTGGACTTCTAAAGAGGTAGGAAATCTGAGAGAAAGGGAGGGGGACTAGTAGAAGAATGTATAGATTAAAATTAAGAGTGTGGAGCAAAAAGATAGGGCAGAGACTTTTAGTGGGTTGGGTAAACTAAAAAAGAAGAGAGTAAGGGGACAATATAAGGTAACTGAGATAGAGCAAAAATGGAGTTAAGAAAGAAAATAGTAAAAATAAGAATGAGAAAAATTCACAAATGCCAATTATAATTTTGAACATGAGTGGGATGAATTCAACCATAAAACAGGAATGGATAGAAGAATGGATTAAAAATTGGAATAAAATATTATGTTGTTTACAAGAAATACATTTAAGAAATGAGAGATGCACAGAGTTAAAATGGAGAGTTGGAATAGAATTTATTATGCTCCAGTTGATGTAAAAAGTCAGGGGTATCAATTATGATACAAGACAAAGTTATGGCTAAAATTGATTTAAATAAAACAGATAAATAGGTTAACTACATTTTTATTTTAAAAAAGTACCATAAACAATGAAGCAATATTGATACTGAACCTATGTGCACCATCTAAATGTGCGCCATCTAAATAGCATCTAAATGTTTAAAAGAATAGTTAAATGAATTACACACGGAGATAAATAGTAGTAACATAGCAGTAGGGAACTTTAATTATCCCCAATCAGAACTAGAAAAAGTTAACCAAAAAATAGATAAGAAAGAAGTTAAGGAACTGAACAGAATTTTAGATATGAGAAATATGGAGAGAACTTAATAGACATAGAAAAGAATATACTTTTTCTCAGGAGTTTATGGTACATTTACAATGACTGATCATATAGTAGTATAGAAAATAATATAGTTAACAGCAGAAAAGCAGCATTATGAAAAGTGGCATTTGTAGATCATAATGCAATAAACATTATATTTAAAAAATGACTAAGGAAACATAGGTTAAAAACTGATCAGACATTAAACAACCTAATCTTAAAGAATGAGTGGGTAAAAGAACAGATAATAGAAACAACTAAAAAATTAATTAAAGGCAATGAAAATAATGAGATAGCATATCAGAACATGCAGGATACAGCAAAAGCAGGAATTAGAGAAAAAATATATTAGATATGCAACTAAAAAAACTAGAAAACAAGAACAAATAAAAAATCTCCAATTGAAAATTAAATAGAAAATGCTAAAAATAATTAAAGGTGACATTGACAAAGTTGAATTAAAAATACTATTAAATTAATAAATAAGACTAACTGGTTTTTATTTTTAAAATGAATGATTCATTTATTTGATTTTAAAAGAGAAAATTAAATCACTAGTATCAAAAATGAAAAAAGTAATTATTCCACTATCAAAGATGAAATTAAAGCAATTATAAGCAGTTATTTTGCCCAATTATATGCCAATAAATTTAGCAATTTAAGTAAAATGGAAGAATATTTACCAAAGTATAAATTACCTAGATTAATAGAAAACAGAATATTTAAATATACTTATTTTTAGAAAAAGACATTGAACAGTATATAAATGAGCTTTCTAAGAGAAAAGCATCAGAATCATTTGAATTTTCAGTTGTCTATCAAACATTTAAACATCAACTAATTCTGAAATTAAATAAATTATTTGGAAAAACAGGTAAAGAAGGGATTCTACCAAGCTCCTTTTATGAATCAAAAATGTTACTGATACCTAAACCAGGAAGAGTAAAAACAGAAAAAGAAAAGCATATGCCAATTTCATTAATGAGTATGGATGCAAAAATCCTAAATAAAATACTATCTAAAAGATTGTAACAACATAGTACAAAGAATATAAGTTATGATCAAGCGGGATTTATACCAGGAATGCAGGGATGGTTTAACATAATGAAACCTATTAATATAATTAATTATGCAATAATAAAAATTTTAAAAAATAATATGACAATAGGTTTAGAAAAAAATATTTTGATAAAGTTCAGCACTCATTTCTTTAAAAAAAAACGTTTGAAAGTATTGGTATAAAGGTATTTTTTTCTTAAATTGATAAAAAAAAAAGTCTGCAACTGTCATCAAATATCATTTGTAATGGGGATAAACAAGAAGCTTTCCCAATAAGATGAAGTGTGAAGCAAGGATGCCCACTGTCACCAATATTATTCAATATCATATTGGAGGTCCTAGCAATAATAATAAGAGAAGAAAAGTAAATTTAAGTAGTCATTTTGCAAATGATATGATTATATACTTAGAAAATCCAAAAAACTCAATGAAAAAGTTAGTCAAAATTAATAATTTTAGCAAAGTAGTGGAATATAACAAATTCACATAAATCATCAGCATTCCTATATATCACAAACAAAACTCTGTAAGAAGACATAGTAAAAAAAACAAAACAAAACAATATACTCCATTTAAAATAATCCTAAATAGTATACACCAGTCAAAAAAACACAGAACTACAAAAACAAAATTATATTTAAAAAAACACAACTTTTTACAAATAAAATCAGAATTAAATAATTGGAGACATATTAATTGTTCATGGGTAGGCAGGGCCAATATGATAAAAATGCCAGTTTTACATAAACTATTTTATATATTCAATGACATCAGAGTAAGGCTTTAAGGAATGTTTTTAAGGAAAAAATAAATTAAATTAGCAGCTTCTTAAGTCTTTCAGTATTGTAATTATTTCCATTTTTAACATGAGGCATTATGATATAGTGTATTTTAATCTAATTTAACTTAATTTTAAAGACAGGACAGACTGGTTGCATCACCCTGAGCAAGCCAAATGATTTCTCAGTGTAACAGGTAAATATCTAAAATTTTCTGCTGCAAAGCAGTTGTCAATTTGCATTGGTATATTTCTGTATTGCTTTAGTTTCAGGTTTACATCTTTCCTTTTTTCCCTCTGTTGAGAGATCCCCATATGCCTGGATCATTCTTTTGAAATAGAAAAACTGAAACATCAATGAGAAACATTATTCAGATATATTACAATATGCATCATTTTATGGCTTAAAAGAACAATGTGTGAGTATTCAAAATTATTTCATTTCAAGGGCTGTTTTTTTTATCATTCCCATGTGAGTCTTGTCTACTTATGGACCTAAGGGAAACAATAAGAGATATTCCCAGTGTTTCATCTCTTCTTTCTTCTTTAAGGGAGACTTAATTCCTGCCAAGAGGGGAAACAGGAGGTAAGAGACTGACTGCTCCACTCTCCTGAAAGAGAAAGGTACCTGGCTTAAAATTATATATATTTATTCCCTTCAAATTTGTTAGTCTTTGGGTGGCTAGGTGTTACTGTGAATAGAGCATTGGCCCTGGAGTCAGGAGGACCTGAGTTCAAATTTGACCTCATATGCTTAACACAAAACTAGCCATGTGACCTTGGGCAAGTCACTTAACCCTAATTTTGCTGCCTTCCCCCCTCCAAAAAGCAAATAAACAAACAAATAAATAAATAAACAAATAGACAAATACAGAAATAAATAAATAAATGAATGAATGAACAAATGAATGAATGAATGAATGAATGGTTATTGTAGGGAAGCAGTTCTCAGCCTGAGGGTTGAGACCCTTCTGGGGATCAAACAAAATTTTCACAGTGGTCGCCTAAAACCATTGCAAAGCACATATGGTCTTAGGAATGGAGACCTTGCTCCTCTATCTGTGTCCAGGCAGGTCCACCCACATGCAAATACACCCACATATGAGTATTAAAGGGTTGAGGCATTAGGAAGTTTGAGAACTCCTGGTCTGGGGGAAATGATTTACAAATTCATGTAGTGCTCTTGGTTGCTGGAGAAAAAATATCCCAAGTTATATATCAAAGACTTGACAGTTCCATAATAAGAACATATAGGAAATAGCAAATATAAAGGGCAAATCAATCCATTTATCCAAGTGAACAGAAAAACAGAAATCACAGAATTTGCCAGATAATGCCAAGTTCTCCCATTAGGAACAAGTTAACTTATCTCAATGAAGAAAGTCTCAGATTCCACCTAAGGGGAAAGTCCCCATACCCTCTAAGAGATAAGGACATGATGAATATTCTAGTAATCTCTACATGTCAACTTATTCCAAAAACCCTTTTCTCTTTTGAAGAACCTGAAGAGAGTGTGGAAACATCAGCTTCTCTCCAAAAGATGGAAGTCAGAAAATAAGATTTCTCTTCCTTCAAGCACTAATCAATTCCAGCCCTAGAACAGGTGCAGACCATGGAGGAACCAATTTCTATGAATAAAAAGTCTTATGTAAATGGCTTTTATGGTCAACAGGTTACAGATGTAATCTAATTCAATTCCTAATGGACGAAAAAACTCCTTTAAATTTCCCTGAAAAATGGCCATTCAGCTTCATCTTAAATAATAGTGAGCTCTCTTCCTTATGAAATAATACATTTGTCATATTTTAGCATCACAAGTTGTAAGATAATTCTTTCTCCTATTGGGTAAAAAATTGCATTCCTGCAATTTCCAAGTATTTGATTTGGCTTTTTTCTACCAAGGACAAGCAAAGAAGCTTTAGTTCTTCTATTACATAAAAAATGTACAGCTTTCAAATCCTTGAAGAAAGGTTGTATGGCTTCTTTTCTACAATTTAAACCTCCTCAGTGCAACAAAATTATCCTAGTATGATATGGCTTAGATGATTTTTCTCATCCTGGTCACTCTCTATTTCTTAGAATACAGTTACTTTTTTCTTATTTTATAAATAATTGTTTTAAAGTGAATGATGGAAACTCTTCTGTTGTCTTTCTAGAACTCTTCTAGCGCTTTGACTATCATAGGTTTCCTTAAGTTTACTATCAATTAGATAGTATTGAAAAATATTTTTTTCTAGGGGAGGGGAAAGAGTTCATTATTTTTCTATTTTTGACTAAATAGCAACAGTTTGATTTTAACATTACAGAGGATTAATTCGATCAACATAATTACAGATTATATATATATATATATATGTATGTATGTATATACATATATATATTTACTACCCTCTGGAATCACACAGTCCATAAAGACTCATTAATATTACTTCAAGGTAGTGAGATGGTGCAGTGGATAGAGGGCCAATTCTAAAGTCAAGAAGACTTTAGTTCAAACATATCCTCAGACAATTACTAGCTATGTGACTCTGGTCAAGTCACTCAAACCTATTAGCTTTAGTTTTGTGATCTGTAAAATGAACTGGAGAAGGAAATAATGAACCATTCAAGTATCTTTCCCAAGAAAACCCCCAAAATGGGGTCATGAAAAGTCAGACATAAGTGAAACAACTCAGCAATAACAATGTCTATCCATGCTTAGAAGCATTGTTGATTGCAGTTTACATAATATCTGAATACACAAAAAGGTGACAATCTGAAACATTCATTTCAATGTTACAAATGTCTAATATTGTTTAAAGTGATTTGAATGATTCACTCTCAAAAGTACATGTGGTTAAACAATTTAAGTGAAATAGAAATTTTGAAAAAAGGATCAGAAATTCAAATTTTCTCTTCTAAAACTGATTTTGGACATTATCTTTATTTTTTTATTTCTTTGCTTCATAATAACTTTCTAAAAAATTTAGTAATTACATTTATATTTTAAGATAGCTATATTTATTTTTGATATTGAGATTTCTCTAGAAATAATTGCAAACAAAGCTTTACTCGGTGTTTTCATATTATGTTTTGTTGGTCATCTCAGGCTACAGATGAAAAAGATCGTGGACAAGTATTCTTTCGTTTTCCCCCATAAATAGGCTTTCCCTATCTTCCCCTATTCCCTGAACCCAGGATTCTTTTGCTCTACTTTTCCCTGGCCTATACTAAGCTTTTTATTTTTGGAATTTCTTCAAAAAGGGGACATATTGTACTCATACAATCATCCCTTTTGATTGTTTCAGCACAAAGGGAGTGGAACTGGTCCCTAATATCCCATACATTAAATTGTATTAGGAATTATAATCACAGTACTGTGACACCTGCAAAAAAGAAATCCTACTGGTCTTTTTCTCCTTTGATTTTGTGCTAGGGGGGTGGGGGTGGGGGTGGAGTCAATATGGTAAGGATATACCTGAGCTCTCTCACAAATTCTTTCAGTTACCTCTAAAAAAGTAAATCTTAACAAATTTGAGAGTGTCAGAATCCATTAAGAGACAAAGTATGGCAGATTTCCAGCCCAGGAGGTGTTCTACAGGAGGGGTACAGAGAGGGTCTTGAGGGGGAGTCAAAGGAGGATCATGAGTACTGAGGTCAGATTCCAGGAATGGGATTAAGAGTGAGAAATAGCTTTAGGCTATCTAGAGATGACAGATAATGTAGGGCCAGGCTAGTTTAAGGGTAACAGGTTTGAGTATAGATATTTTGATAGAATCAAGGATGGGAAGTAGCTGGACAATGAAGTGCTAGGCTAGGTTAAGAGTAACAGAGATTTGGGGCTAGAAGTAATGAAATGCTTATGCCTCAGTCAAATGGCCTCAAGTGGTAAAATTCAAGGTTCCCAGAGCCTGTACCCCATCAGCCTAAGGGTCAGGAAATGATAGACAGAATGATACTGTACTGTGAGCTTCAGCATAACCCCAAGGAAACTTAGAAAGACATCACCTGGTCACAATCCTTAGCACACATCAACCAGCTCCAGCTAAACACCAGGTGAGAAGCAGCATTACATAGCTTCTACCTGGCAAAATCAGAAGCCACAGTACATGAAGTTTGTAACCAGATCCCTAGCTCCTAGAAAAAGAATCATGGGAAATTAGCCCCTGTGTCCCAGAAGCTTTTTTGTAGGTGTCACAGTACTGTGATTATAATTCCTAATACAATTAAAGCCAGGAAAAAAGGCAATCACAATGAAGAAGCAAACTATAAAAGCACAGACTATAGAATCCTACTATGGAGACAGGGAAGAGCAAAATATGAACTCAGAAGAGTTGACACTGACACTATACCCACATCTGAAACCTCAAAAACCAATATGTGTTTATCTCAAGCACAAAAAGCATTCTTGGAAGAGCTCCAGGTGGATTTTAAATAGGTAAAAGATAAATTGGCCAATTGTTTTTAAAATACAATTGGCAAAATGGAAATAAAAAATCATTGAGAACAAATCTTTTAAAAATAAGATCAATGAAATGGATAAGGAGGTACAGATCCTTACTGGAGAAAATAACTTCTTGAAAAGTAAAACTGGCTAAATGGAAAAAAGGAAGTTCAGAAACTAACTGAAGAAAAAAGTGTTAAAAGTTAGAATTGGGAAAGTAGAAGCTAATTATTCTATAAGGAATCAAGAATCAGTCAAACATAATCTAAAGAATGAAAAAAGATATGAAAATGTAAAACATCTCATAGGAAAAACAACTGAACAGGAAAATAGAACCAGATGAGATAATATAAGAATTATTGGTTTACCAGAAAGCTATGATGAAAAAAAAAAGAGCCTGGACAATATCTTCCAAGAAATTCTCAAGGAAAACTGCCCCAAGTTCTAGAACCAGAGGGTAAAATAGTCATTGGAAGAATCCATTGATCACCTCGTGAAAGAGATCCCAAATTGAAAACCCCAAGGAATATTATAGACAAATTCCAGAATTATTAGGTCAAGGAGATAATACTGAAGCAGTTAAAAAGAAACAATTCAAATACTGCAGAACTAAAGTCAGGATCATACAAGACTTTGCAGCTTTTATATTAAAAGATCAGAGAGATCAAAATATGATATTCCATATTTTCCATTCATTAATGTTTCAAAATCTAAATTAATGAACATAATCTGTTAAAGCATACACTCACCCACTCACATAATCCTAATTCTATTATCTCTTTAGGCTGGATATAAATAGTATCAGTGGCTACTTTATTCTAAATTCATCAGTCACATTTAAATGAGTACTTTTATCATTATTTAATCAAAACAGTGACTTAAACTAACAATTTCTTATATAATTCTTTTTGAAGGTCTAAAAATGTTCTCATCCACTCCATAGAACCACTGCTCCCAATCCTTCCAAGACAGTTTCCTCCCTAAAATGAGTTGGACAAGCATCAGACCAAGAAAATAAAATACTGTTCCTTTCATTATTTGATAGACATATCACCGTAGTTCATTTCTGACTAGGTAGAAAGGAGAATCATTTGATGGAGTAGTTGAAGAGGGACTTTATAATTTTAAGAAAATGCTTCCATAGACTGAGGACACCATTTTAACTTACTATTATTTTGAGACTGTTACCTAACTTCTGGACTTTTGCTTCATCTTGACTGGTATATTTTGTCTATTATGTGATAGTATAAATTGCAATACCAAAATGACTTATGTTAGATTTTCAAAGCATGGAAAAATGTCCTTTGTCTAGACCCTAACCCCACCCCATACCAAAGAAGTTATGTAGAATCCATTGAATTTAATAATATATATTTCTAACAGTTTTGTGTATATAACACAGAGTACAGAATTGTCTTCAACAGGAATGCATAACTATGCTTTTTTCTGCTTTTATTTTCCATTCACTGATGTTTCAAAATCCAAATTGATTAATGAGCACCATATATAGAAGTATATACTCTCCCACTCAGATAACCTTAATTCCCTTGTCTTTTTAGGCTACATATAAACATTATTAGAAGGTCCACCCTGTCCTTTAAATGGTTCTTTCTTTTCTTTCTCATCTGAATCATTTATCTTTGTAACCTAAGAATTTAATTCTTCACAGTTTCTCATTGCCTTGGGTATAAATATTTCCATAATTGTAAGTCATAGGATTTTACCTATATTCTCTCAGAACTAGCTGAAACCTGCTCTTTTTAAACATAGAGTGATTGCTACACTATATTTTCATTATTTCTCCTTCACAGTCATAATTAAAAACTAGGTGGTATATTGGATAAAATGCTGTACTTGAAGTCAAGAAAACCTGAGTTTAAATTATGTTATACACTGTATAAACATGAGCAAATTCATTTAACCAATATCAGTCTGTTTGATCATCTGTAAAATGGACATAATAAGAGAAAGCGACTTCAACATGGTTATGAAGATCAGTGAGATAACATGTAACACCTACTAAATTTTTTGGTATCAGACTTAATAAAGCTCGGTACTCATGAGCTCAAATGATCCACTAGCCTCAGCTTTCCTGGTAGCAAGGACTATAAGTGTGCACTACTTAATACATTTTACCTTTTTATAGTGAGAATAGAAAAGCCAATAAAAAAACTGATGAGAATGTGATCCAGTTACTGGACATAAATTAGATGCTTCTGTACAATCTGGGGCAAAGCAACCTACTTACAGAAAAAGAGTCAGGTGCAAAGTTCCCTTTTTTGGCCATATCTGGAATAACCCTCGGTCCTAAGGGGTGTATTTGTGGCAGGGGGGTATATGAGGGAGAAATACGGCATGCTTATGTGTATTCAATATTTGTCTTCTCCCAAAAGACAAATGGGAACTTTTATGCAGGTCCTGTAGGAAAGGAATTGTTCTCAGGGTAGAATTTCCAGTTTGGATGTGTATAGGGTTCTCTACATTTAGAGTGGAACTTGAGTAAGTCAGATGGATCACCTGTCTAGCACCACTTCATTTATTTACATGCAAAGGGAGTCCAAACAACAAGATGGTATTGTAAATCTAAAGTGTGGCATAGAGCCCTAGGGGAAATGGAGGGCTTGACTGAATATGGAGGAAACTATACTGATTTCTTAAGGGTTATGGTGATTCCTTTTTATACTTTATGCATTTTTCTGTGAAGTAAAATAAAGGCAGGGTTGTTTTTGTTTTGTTTTGTTTTGTCTTTAGTTTTTTCTGACTAATATACATCATTGTTACCTTAAGTGTTTATATAGAGCCTCGGAGAACATTTTTACGCATCTCTACAGATTTATAAACTCTAACTATTCAGGCGATATTCTGATATTTTCCAAGGAGAAACTCTGGATACACATAATACAAGCCTAAGGGAGAATAATTTTGTAGAGGTACTATTAATATTAGGCCTGGACTATGGTAACTCAAAGTTTGGGATATTCAGTTACTGATTCCCCTTCATTTGTTCAGTTGTGTCCAATTCTTCATGACCCCATTTAAGATTTTCTCAGCAAAGATATTGGAGGAGTTTGCCATTTCCTTTGCCCACTCATTTATGGATGAGGAACTCAGGAAACAGGTAAGTGACTTGCCCAGGGTCACACAGCTAGTAAGTTCTCTGAGGCTAGATTTGAACTCAGGAAGATGAGTCTTCCCGATTCTAAGCTTAGTGTTTTATCTATGGCTCCACCTAGCTGTCCACAGTTACTGATTACACAATTATAAATAAAAAGCCAGATCTGTAGCGGATTTGTTTGTTTTCCCTTTCCCCATAACCCTACAAACTTAGGGTCTATTACAGAAGTAGAAAATTAGATATAGAAGCAGAGATTGAGATTAAGAGTTAGTTCTAGGTTAGCAGATAAGAAAAAGGAAATTTCAAGTTAAAGTGTTTGATTCGTCTCCACAAATTTATGGCTTTTCGTGTATGTTATTTGCATTCTCTATCTTTACCCAGGGTTGAAAAAGATATAGGATATAAAAATAGAGATGACTCCATGACTGTCCATTTACTGATCACAGATTAGGTAACAATGTCCTTCTGGACTCACCTATGCAAGAAAAAATATGATCCAGCACAGGAAAATAGAAGGAAGAAGGGAACAAGCATCAATATAGCACTTACAATGCGCCAATTACTGGGCTAACTCCTTTTTATAAATGTTATTTTATTTGATCCTGTACTTGGCACAGAGCCTAGCACATAATAGGCACTTAACAAATGTCTGAATGATTGATTGATCTTCACAATGATCTTGCAAAATAGGTGCTGTTGTTATCCCCATTTTATAGTTGAAACAAATAGATTAAGTTACTTGAAGAAGTCACTTAATGAAGAGGGTCATCCAGGTACTAACTGTCTTAAGACCATGTTTGAACTCAGGTCTTTCTAAATACAGTGCTCTTTCTGCTGCCAATCACCAGTCTTACAGCCACAAAGACCTTGAGAAGAGTGTTCATCGGATATGATGTTGAAAGAAATGTTATTTTCATCATAATATGTGGGGTACAGGGACTTCAAAAATCCCTTCCCCAAGAAAAATCAAAACTCAGAGGCATCTTCAGGAAGCAACAGGAAATTTTATTCTCTTCCCCTGCAGGAAGAGGATAGTCCTCTCCATTTTGGGGACAAGGAAAGGAGGTATGTTACAAAAGACAGAACAAAATTTATACTCTAAGTTTGTCAAGCCCCTTCCTCTGGGCTGTCCATTCTCCCGTTGACTAGGAGGTGGGCTCTCAGTCTTGGTGTGAAATCTAACCCAATGGCGGATAACAAAGAAGCCCATCACTATCTCAAGTTGGCTGGGAGGTGGGACAGGAAGCCAAGGTACCATCCATGTCCTTATATGGTAAACACCAAAGCAAGGGAAGGGGAAAGGTCACAAGAAAGGGTGGAGGTAAAAAGATCCTGAAAAAGGGCCTAAGCTTTTAAGCATGTGGTATACAAGGGTGGAGGTCTAAAATTCCTGAAAGTAGACTCATGCTGATGACAACAAGGGAAGGGGGTAAGGGTCCTAGGTTGTGTAAATCAAGGACTCAGGTTTGTCCAGTCTTACGAAAGTCTATCTCTGGTTTCCATATAGTTTCTCTCCCTTCTCATTCTGAGCAGTCTTCACAGAGGGTGCAGAGAGTATTCCCCACTCAACAATGTCAGTTTGGGGCTAAGAGACAGATGGAAAATAGGAACAAAAATTGGAGATAAAAGGTTGTTCAATGATTGAATCAACCTTAGATGGAGGCAGTATTCATTTTACATAATGGAGCATTTGTTAGACTTCTACATAAAGCAATTTTTATATATTGAGAATTTGCCCAAGTAATTAAGGAAGGAGAGGAGGGAGTAAAGAAGGAAGAAAGGGGACTGGTGGGCCACACATATTTCAAGTACACATGGTGACTGGGGATAGAGAAGCAAGAACAGGAGGAGGAACACATGGAGGCTGGTGATAAACAAATTGGGGCCTAACCATAAACTAGAGAGGAGGTGGAAGGGTATGGTTGTGTAGAGAGATTCCACAGATATCTGCGACCAGACAGGGACAGAGACTGGAGAGCACTGGTGACACAAGGGCCAGGTACAGCCACACAGTACCTAAGCACAGACTAATAATGGAAGACAGACTTTTGGAGGCTCTAAGACACACAGGTTAATGGGCAATGTAGGGTTAAGACCTTTTCAACAGTAACTCTAAAGCCAAGTTTCCATCAGGCTTTGTTTTCACTTGGAGTTTTACTCATTGTTGTTGTTGTTTTGGCGGGGTTTGGGAGACACAGGTCTTGTTGAGGTTTGGGATTTTAGGGGTACTCAAAACACCAAAACACTAACCTGCCAGGTCCTGCCAAACGAAATCAAGTCTTCTCTCAGCCAAAGTAAAACAAAGTTTATTAAAGATTCATCATAATGGGAAGACTCTTAAGAAGCCCATAAGTATTTTGACACGTGTATTGGAAAAATGAGTCAGAACAATCTGACACAGACAGAGTCTGCATTAGATTGAATATCAGCACCTTCATTGAGGCAAAATTGATCTTATAAACAGAAAGACTGTGAGAGGAATCTAGGAAGTGTTCTAGAGGAGGGGTTCAGAGAGGGTCTTGAGGGAGAGTTTAAGGAGGATCATGAGTACTGAGGTCAGACTCCAGGAATGGGATTAAGAGTGAGGAATAGCTTTAGGCTACCTAGAGATGACAGATAACGTAGGGCCAGGCTAGTTTAAGGGCAACAGGTTTGAGTATAGATATTTTGATAGAATCAAGGGTGGGAAGTAGCTGGACAATGGAGTGCTAGGCTAGGTTAAGAGTAACAGAGATTTGGGCCTAGAAATAATGAAATGATTATTGTCATGGCAAATGACCTCAAGTGGTAAAATTCAAGGTTCCCAGAGCCTGTACCCCTTCAGCCTGAGGGGCAGGAACTGATAGACAGAATGATGCTGTACTGTAATGTTAACACAGGTGATTTTTTGGAATGCGAGTTTGTTTCAGAATTCTTTATATAATGTCAAATTTGCAATGCAAATTTACATAACTAGAGAACCTACTGTATAATCTTTCATATTATAAAATAATAAGAACCATAATTTCCCAGGGCCAATAATAAAAATGATGATGACTCACAGAAAGTTCCTGAGAGTCAACAGTCAATGTTTATCTAATATAGCCTGTCCCAGTATGCACAACACTTAGAAAATAATTTCTCTTTTCTTATTCAATTAAACATAAAGTCTTGTAGTAATTAAATTTTTTCCTTTGCTCCCCCCCCATTTGGGGAGATGAGAGGAGAAAAGGAAGTATATTCTCTTACCTTTTACCTTGAAATATGTGCCCACTATTATTGGCAAAGAGTTAATTTTTGCTTATTTTATGCTTAATATGACAAAAAAATAAACCTCAATGGGATATCTTTTTATTAGTAGATGAGATGTACTTTGCAATTCTGAGCTCACAGTTTTCTTGGTTACTCTAATTATCCTTTATAACTTTCTCCTGCTTATTTTTATAGATCTCTCAAGTTTCCCTTTGTAACTAAGTAATTACAAAGCAAAGTACAGTTTTATAACAAGATAATTTAACAAAATTATAAACATTGCAAAGTTAAACACTAAAGAGCTAAAGAAAAAAAAAAACTTTATTGGCATGAATATAGCAACATTCTGTGACAGCAGATCAATCATCAAGGAAAAACAATCCAGCAGAGGAGATTCCACAGTTTAGAAATAAAATGCAGAAAAAAACTTAAATATTTATTGTAAAACAAACCAGAGGTGTTTTTTTATTGAAAAAAAATATGGTTGTTTCATGTAGTGATTTTAATTAGGTGTGGGTAATGAATTACCAATGTAAGCCAGTCTCTGTGAAATAAAATCTTCTGCTTTCAGTTTACTAAGATTCAAAGGGGTAAAAATGTATTAATATTGGCTGTAACCTCAGTTTTTGTTTTTCTCTAAAATGAGAGAAATGATTACTAATAATTAACATCTTGGGGAGATTCAGAGCTGTCCTTCACTTCTTCCAAAGTCCTGACTTTAAGCTCAGTTTTTCTTGAAGGACTTTAATGACAATGCCTTGACTCTCCTCTCTTCTCTGTCAGACACCATCCAACCTTGCTAGGAATTTAATTTTGGCTTGGGTTATGCTCAGGCTTGGGTGGGCTTTATATTCTTTGAATTGATAATCTAAAGCTATGGGTGGTCTGGTATAGATGTACTTTTCAAAGTCAAGAGATACTCAGTCCTTCATTTTCACTTCTAATCAGTTTATTTAATCAAATAGATTTGATTGATATTTGATTAACCACCTACTGTTTTGAAGGTGTTTTGAAACTACCATGATTGTCTTTGGTCTAAGAGAAAGGCTAAATGACAGTCCTATTATTAATAACCTGTTGACCTTATTAATAAAATGATATAATTACCCAGAAACTGTGTCTCTCAAACCTTCTTAAACAGCACAGGACCCAGAAGTATTTCATTCTTTCTGTCTGTAAAATTAACAAGCTTGTATTCTATATAGTCAAACTATGGCTTGCTTGAGCATGAGACTTCAAGGAAAGAATTTGATATAATGATAAAAAGAAAAGACCTATGGTTGTTACTGTAATTAATTTTTATTCAACAAGTATTTATCAGTGCCTACAATGTGCAACTTGGGGAAATGGTTGCTAGAGTGCTGGAAAAGACTCAGAAAGACATGATTTCAACTTCAGAGTGTGAAATTATTTATCTGTGTGACCTTGGGTAGATCTCTTAACCTTTGCTACAGTTTCCTCATCTACAAATTGGGAATAATAATAGCACATCTCAGGATTATTGTGTCAAATTAGATATTTGTAAAGCACTTTGAGAACCTATAACACCAATGTGATATTCACTATGAATATGCAGTCGTAGCTGTTAATCACAAAATGTAACAGACTACACATGTAAGACAGAACCAAAACATTTATCCAAACACCAGAAAGCCAAATCCATCATAGAAACCAAGAAGTTGGTACACATAACAAATGTTATGAGCACCAACATTCTCAAGCCTTCCCTCTGTGAGGTGTTCAAAACAAAACAGGCTCCTTTAAGTAAAAATGCCCCTCTTTCACTCATGGTAGCTGCTCTGCCAACACATTGCATGCTCCCAGTTTCTGTTCTGGCTCTCTCCTACTCCTTCCTACTCCACCCTTATTGTTCCAACCTTTTAGCAAGTTCCACTCCCCCATAGGCTTCATGTGATTACATTTGGTCTATTAAAGTGCAGTGAAGATCTTCAAATTCTCATT
>JAQQSW010000102.1:38856-75147 GCA_028646575.1 Pseudocheirus occidentalis
CTCATTGCTACCTTGCCCTGGGGGAAGATCGGTAAACTGATTTTCCTTCCCCAAATTAAGTTCCAAATGCTTTGATTCAGTTTTCCATGCTTTGATCCTTTTTGCCCCCCAAAAAGCATTCTAGAGTGTGGTTGATGTTCTTACTTTGCTTCTGTTTCCTGCTCATGTTGGCCAGTCAATTAATTGTTTGATTTTTTAGCTGTGTGGAACTATGCTTCCAGAGGGGAAAACTCTGTCCAAAATGCTGTGGTTTTCACAGATTCTGGAGCTTTTATGGGGCTGCTGCAGCCCTCACCAGCTTTGGCTCACTGAAAACATACCCCAGGACCACCACCCAAGACCACTGTCAGGATCCAGGCTGCTCAACACAAGACCACTTGGCCTCTGAAAATTGCTTAGCCACCCTGCAGTCTGCAGGCTGGGAGCTCTGAAGCAGCCAGGTAGAGGTGACTGCCACTTCTGCTGCTTCTGTTGCTTCCTTGCCCTGGGGTCAGTTTGGCCCAACTGCTTTTCTCCTCCAAATATCTGAATTCCACTGGACTTTTACTTAGTACTTATTTCTCCTGGAAACTGACACATTTGCCACTGATCCACTGTCCTGAAGACTCCAGCTGGGGCTCCTCCTGGCTGCCCTGCGGCCAGGCCACAGTTTAAGCCTGAGCTGGTTTTGGCTCCCAGCTTGCTGCAATGAGCCCTTTGTGCCAAGCTGCCTTCAGCAAGAGATGGATTTTCTGTATTTTTGTGTATTTTGCAGCCCTAAAATTTGTTTAGAGACATATTTTGCTACGTGGGAGCCACAAAACCTTGCTACTTCTATGCCACCATCTGCAATCTGTCCTCCACTGGCTTCATTTTAAATTATACAATGGGGCAGGCTCAGAGATTTCATACACAGACAAAGAATATAGATACAAACAGAAATCACAGATAGTGATAATTTTTATTGGTCTTCCAGATTTTGTAAAGACCAGGTGCTATTACAGTTTAGTAGTCACATGAGATGGGAGTTAGGACTGAATGCCAGTAAGCCTATGGGAATCCCCCCTATAACCACATTCATCTCTTCAGCAGTGTCATACTAATGGATGAAAAAATTGAGTTCATAAAGAACTCCTTATGAAATTCACAAGCAGAGAGTCTTATTTCTAGAGAGACATTACCACCTGGAGAGCCTTGGGCATTGTGCCCCAAGTAATCCAGCCAAACCTTCCTAGGTGACTGAAGGACCTCCCAGATAAGAGAAGGGAAAAAAATAAAAGATTACCTTTGGATGAAAGGGGGTATGAATCAGAGATTTTGCTCCATGTGGAGGGGGAGGTAAGAATCAGAAATTCAGCCTATTCAGGGAGACCAAAAATTATTGCAGTTTAAACCCAGGGATGCTAAAATATGTTGTGGTGCATGCCCTGCCTGCCCCAAAACTGTGTGGGTTTCATTAACTGTCTCAAAGAATTCAGAGTCAGTTTACATCTAATCCAGTCATAGGCATTTATTTGGAATGATGCCTCTCATGAAGTGGCCTAAGTTCCAAGAGGAACCAGCAACTTCAGAGAAAGCAAGATGGATTTTTACAAGGTAAAGATATTGATTACATGATCCAACTTCTCATAGGATATAGGAATATGATTAGTATTAAAAAGACAGGAGAAGTTTGTTAAGGGATTAAGTAATGGAGGAAGAGTCCCATCTATGGTTTGTGCCTGGTTAACATTCTGTCATGCTGCCCACCAATTGTCTGGCTATTGTGGTCCTGTCTTTTCAAGATGGATAGTCAGGTATTGTGGTCCTGTCCTGGGCAGGATGGGCAATGTGATTGTGGTTGAGTACAAAAACACACCTGTTTCTGTGGGAATGAGTTTGGGGACAGTGGCTGGGATCCTTTTATATGGAAGCACCTGCTATTTCAAAGAGTTCAGAGGCATACCTGTTCTAATGAGGTGTGAGGCACACATGTAGAAGTTAGTGGATTGGAGGTGGGATTAGGTAGGTATAGTCGGCCTGCTGTTCAGTGGGTTCAGGTCTCTAATGAATTTAGAATACTGGGGCTGGGTGCAGCTTTATTAGGATCCTATCATTATTATTTTTGCTGATGGAGATAACAATTTTTGCATGTCAGCCAATCTTGTGTGAAGAACAAAACATAAAACTTTTCCATGTTCTTCATGGAGGATGTTTCAGAGGGTCACCAAAAGTTGTTATAGAAGGTCCTCGTAAAACATTGTGATCTTTATTTTCTCTTTTTTGAGGAATATCAGTTAAGCATAGAAACAATTTAATAATAATCCCTCATTTTGATAGCTTGATCAGATTATCTTTTTAAGCCTATTTCTCTGATGGCAGTCTTTGCTTTTTGTAACTTTCTTTTTGTTATGTGTTTTAGACTGCTGATATCTACTAAGAAATTCTCCACTGACTTTAGAGTGATGCTTATTTTTCATTTTCTTGGAAACTGACTCACAAGCATAGAACATTGGTAATACACTGATGTAAAAATGCATTTTCTGGGAGAAGTTCAGTATCTTTTAAAGGGACCTTTCTATTTTTCTGGTGAATCTAGACACTCTCTTCTCCATTAATTTTGAGGATCTCAAATGATTGTTCAACTAAAGCGTTTGTAGTCAGGAGTGCATATGTGTATCTCTGTTCATACACTGACATGGAGGAATGTGAATTGTAAGGAGCCATATGTCTAAATGCATATAATAATTTATACCATTTGCATTCTTTATCAACTTGGGTTTTCTTAGATGGCTACTTAGACCAAACTCTTGAACTCCTTAATTTTTATTTTAGAATACTTTAAATAGTTCCTGACCTTGATTCAGTAAGTATTTTGTCATCTCCTATCTATGGAATGCTGCTTGTGAAACCTAGTCTGTTTACTACTAGCAGTCTCTCTGAATATGACCTTGATATCAATAGCACATTTGCATTAAATATATATGTTTGGATTAGACAAAGAAGGTCATTGGCATAGGGAAGTTCTAGAGAGTAAACTCCCTTATCCAATTCAGGTTGGAATCTGTTATGCATTTTTTTCTCTTAGAGATTTGCCTATCTCACTGAGAGATTAAGTGACTTACCCAGGGTCATATATCAGTAAATGTCTAAGTAGACTCTTAATTTTGTTCTTTAATGACTCTGAGGAAGTCTTCCAATACACTATGCTATGCTACCTATATAAAGTTTTTTGTGAAGGATGAATTGAAGAAGGTAGACATTCAATCAGCAAGATTTAGTTTAAAATATTAAGGCTAAAAAGTAGGTATAAAGGCTAGTGGTTGCTGATGCTTTCTCAATCACTTTTTTCACTTAGTGCCAATAAGATAATTTTTTGGTATATTCCTCAATTCCAGATACACTATGAATTGATTCCTCAGTGTATCTCAATGTCAACACTGATCTCTTCTATGTAAACTTGGTTTAACCCATCTAGTATTTTTTATGTCTTTTTTTCTTTTTTCTCTTTAGTTCCATTTCTACATTCTTTGTAACTGCATGTAACAATGTGAAGGTGAAATACAAATACCATGATTCCACTATCTTTGATGGTAGAATAATGTTTGTTACCAACATTTTGCAGATCATTTTTCATTTTTCTTCTTTTTAATGCTCTCTGTAATGACAAGCGAAGTAGTACTTTGCTGCTTGTTTCAATTACTCAAGTGCATTTGAGCCTCTCCTTCAGTTGTATCAAGTTTTTGTTTGGGGGGTGGCTAGTGGCACAATGAACAGAGTAGCAGCCCTAGAGTCAGGAGGATCTACATTCAAATGTAACCTCAAACACTTAACATTTACTATCTGTATGACCTTAGGCAAGTCATTTTACCCCAATTGCCCTGCCTTCTCCCTCCTAAAAGAAAAAAAAAGTCTTTACTGGAAACAGTGTACATTGTGTTCCCCTTAATAGCCATAACATAATCACATGGAGCCCATGGTGGCAGGAGCTCACCAAAAGAGCAGAATAGGAAGGGTGGAACAGGAAGTGTGGAACAGGAAAGAGCAGAACAGAGAAAAGCTCAAGCAGACCTGGGAGTGAGGAGAGTTAATAAAGAAAGTTTGTGATGTTGGCACTCTCCCTATTCTGTGTGTTGATGTTACTTTGTCAGACAGAAACATCCTGTCTCTTAAAAGAGAACTTTACTGCTGTTACAGAAGTCCTGAAAGAGGACTTTACCATTGTTACTAGAAATCCTGAAAGATAACTTTACTGTTGATTTGTGTCTGATTTCTCAGACAGAAGCATTGTCTTTTGATTTGTGTTACTTTGTCAGACAGAAATTGAATTGAGATCACAATGTTAGTAATGTGTGTAAATATTGTTGAATCTCTGTTAAGCTTCATCTTCCTAGAAACAGAAAGTGTGAAGGGCTCGGAGTAGAGAAGTTCTCTTGAAGTGAGGTATAGAACTGGAGCAGAGAGCTGCCTGCATTTGAATTCAGGCAAGATCTGGGAGCAATCAGCCCATGGAAGAGGAGCTGTGGGATTTGGAAGTCAGCCTTGAATTAAGATGAAAAAGGAGTTTACTTGGATACTCTGTATTGACTGATGATAGTGTAATTTACTATGACCTAGAGGTGTATGATGTTTGTACTTTTGTTACTCCTTAAGGATAATTGGCTTAAGGATGAATGGAAGTCACCCTCTAGTTAAGATGAAAGAAGACTTTATTTGGGTGTTCTGTACTGACTGAGGAGATTATGACTTAACTGTGACCTACGGGTGGATGTTTAAGACTATGTGGTAACTTTAGTAAAAAGTTGTTATGTTATATTATTGTGAATGTTTTGCTTTAGTTTCTTGAATTTTATGCTTTAGTTTGTTACTAATAAATAGAGACTTCACCATACTATGTGATTAGATCCTTAAAGTTATTCACAGTAACAATCCTCAGGAGAACTGCTCATGACCGTCTTTACATACTCTCATTCTTAATCCTAAAATGACATGGAAATGTCTCTCCCTTAGTTGATTGACAAAGAAATCTCTTATATGCCATCACCCACAAGTATTCCACTTCATGCTCATGAATTTTCAAAATACTTTATCTGATCATCATCTTTTTTTCATTCAATCTTTCTGTCTTACAATCACTAAATCAGTATTTCACCCTCACAAGGACCTTCAAATCCTCTACCCCTCAATTCCTTCCAGCTATATACACCTTCTGACTTCTCCTTTGGTGGGCCAATTCAATATTACAATGTACTTTACTCTCAAGTCCCTTCTCTCCTTATTCTATCACAGTCCATGCTCTACCAAAGTTTAGGCTAGGAGTATTGTCACCATTCACTCCATTCTTGGGCTGATGAATGGAGCTGGAGAAAATGTTGAAACTGCTTTTTTGGACAACTATAATTTTATGTTATATGATCTCAGCTATTTCCCAAATATTACAAAATAATAATTTCATATCTGTCTAATTGAATTTGTATCCCATTCTCCATGGTATTTTTTTTTCCATATTCATAGTTCTCCCACCCCAATTCAATCAACTGGGAAACCTGACTCATATTTAACTGAAAGAATTGCATCTATTGGATATGAGCTCCTTTTTCTTTCCTCCACCTTACCTCATTTCTCATCAGTCAGATGTGTCTTATCAGTAATTTTTACTCTACCCCTGTCTTACATGAAGAGTTGGCTACTCTCCTTTCTGAGACAAATGACTTTATGTATAAGTGATCCAATTTCATCATACCTTCTCTATCAGATTGTCCTTATTCTCTCACTAACCTTCACTATCTTTTTCTACTTACTTCTCTCTTGTTTCCTACAAACACAAACATACTTAAATATCCTTTACTTGATCTGTCCATCTCTACTAGCTATCATCTTACATTTCTCCACCCTATCATGATGAAACTTCTTGAGGAAGCCATATATAATTGGCAACTCCACTTCTTTTCCTTTAACTCTTAACTCTCTGCAGTCTGACTTGTGACCTCATGATTCAACTACTATTACTTACTCTAGTGTTACTAATTGTTTCCTTATTGTTAAATATATTAGATTTTTCTCAGTATTCATTTTTATTGACCTGGCTATGAACTTTGACACTGTCAATCACCCTTTTCATCTTAATATTATCTTCTCTCTTACTTTTTGTGATAGTCTTCTCTCTTGGTTCTCCTCTTACTATCTGACAACTTGTTCTGAGTCTCTTTTGCTCCATCTACAGCTAGGTTGCATTCACTATCTATGGGTGATTTCTAATGCTCCTTCCCAATGCTGTTTCACTTTTCCCATATACTATTTTATGTAATGATTTTATCATCCCCTGTGGATTCTAAGATCTTTTGTTATACATGCTTAAAGTCCCTCATGACCCTTAGTCTCAGTATTTCTCATGTCTTATTGGTTATCTTAAACTGAATGTCCCATAGATGTCTTAAATTCAACATGTCCCCAAATTGACCCTCACACATTCAAAATGTCCCCATTACTATCAATGGCACCATCATTACAAAGCCACTTATGTATACAACATTGATGTCATCTTCAATTCCTCATTCTCTCTTACCTCCTATTTCCAATCTATTTTCTTCTTTCTTTCCTCTGCCTTTGATGCCATCCACATGTTACCATCATCATTTCACATTGAGACTATCACAAAATTCTTTTTGTTCATCCTCCATCTTCAAAACTCTCTTCACTCTAGAACATCTTCCTCTCAGCTACCAAATTGATATTCCTTAAGATCAGATCTTTCGTCACCCTCTTATAAAATAAATTCTATTTGCTCCTTATTATTTCTAATATAGATCAAATGTGAAACTCTCTGTTTACCTATTGCAATCTAGCCTCATTCAAACTTTCTAGTTTTTTTAATACCTTAATCACCCCCAATCCACTCTTTGTTTTAATGACTATAACTTCCTTGCTGTTTTTCACATAAGACCTTACATTTACCAGCTCAGGTAGATTTTTCTCTTGCTACTGGCTGTCCCCATTAGGAATGCTATACTTACTGTTGTCTGTTTCTCATCTATCCTGGATTCCTTCTAATTTCATATTCTGCAGAGAGTTTTTTTTTCCCTATTTCCTATTAATGCTAGCACTGTACCTCTGAGACTACCTCCTATTGATGCTACATTTACCTGTTATGCAGAAATGTATGTATGTATGGGGGTGTGTACGTGTAGTTGTTTGTATATCAATTTCCCCTCTAAAAGTTAGCTTTTTGAGATTAAAGACTGCTCCCCCCCTTTCTTTGCATATGTAATGATTACAAAGTACCTGGCAAATAGTAAGCACTTAATAAATAATTTTTGTATGTCTGAAAGAATTACTTAGAGGCAGTAAAAACACATCATTATTTGTCCAGGTTTAAACAATCTATTCTATTTGTCCATTTTCATTCTACACTCAGCTCATTGTCCATTCATGGTTCTTGTCTGAGCCATATTCAATGGAATAAGCATAACACTTCATGCAAGGTTCCTGAAATTAGATATTTTCATGAAATTAACTTGTCCTGTCTATAGGATTATTACAATTTTATTTGAGTAATCATTAGTATAATTGAGAAGGTCCTGTCTTATTTTAAGTCTTGGTTAAATCAGCACCAAATTAAATACAAATAGGACAATATTGAGGACCTCAAAGTCTACATGGAATTTATTTTTTTTCCATTTGGAATTTGTTTAAAACATTCTTTATGACAATTTGAGCCACCTTTGACAAGTGAAGCTATCTGTTCATGGCCTGATACTAATAATCAAGTTGTCACTGAAGAGTGAAACTGTGGTTGCCTTAATTAAGGAATCTTGTATGATTTTCATGTATGCAAGAGAGATTTCTTGTTGAAAAAGAGTCTTTAAGGCTGTATTTTCTCTACAAAGTCAACAATTCCATTGTGTAATCATTAAAAAAACACAGAACAAGGTTTTGTATTATTTCCACCTTTCAGTTGATTGTATAACTTAAAAGATATAATTGCTATATTGGATTATTTTTAAAACCCTGGATTTTCCTTCTTATACATTCATCAAGGATATCCTAGATATATGCACAAGACATTTCTCATAAAGATTTTATAGAGATGACAAAGTAGGCATAGGAGTCAGTAATTTTAATTTCTTTTAAACTTCATTGTATACCTACATGCCCCATGATATTTCTTTTATTTGAGTATATCTGCAATCATCTAAAACTTCTGGTAAGACAATAACTCAGTCCTGTTCATATTATGTCTCTGCTGGCATTTATGTCCTCAGTGTGTACTTGCTGTGGTCAATCCAACCTTTCCAACTTTATCTAAAATCCTATTTAAACTTCCTCCTATAATACAACAAAGATTAGTTTGTTAGGCTTCAATGAGTTCTTTCCACTGTCATCGATAATGAAAACAGGAAGGTTGACAAATGTGTTTCATTTTCTGTCTGTTGATTATCTTCCTGTCAATTCCATCCATGTATATTTTCTGATTGTTTTAGGACATTTGGACCTCATACCATTGGATATATGCAATTTTTCTTCTGATATTTCTTTTTTGCTCCTTAAATAAGGAAGAATTTTTATTAAGTATTTACTGAGTCAAGCACTGCACTAAGAGCTTTAGAAATACTATCTCATTTTAGCCTCAAAACAATTCAGGGAGGTGGGTGGTATTTTTATCTCTATTTTGAGGACCTCAAAGTCTACATGGAGTTCATTTTTTTTTCCATTTGGAATTTGTTTAAGACATTCTTTATGACAATTTGAGCCACCTTTGACAAGTGAAGCTATCTGTTCATGGCCTGATACTAATAATCAAGATGTCACTGAAGAGTGAAACTGTGGTTGCCTTAATTAAGGAATCTTGTATGATTTTCATGTATGCAAGAGAGATTTCTTGTTGAAAAAGAGTTTTTAAGGCTCTATTTTCTCTACAAAGTCAACAATTCCATTGTGTAATCATTAAAAAAACACAGAACAGGGTTTCTGTGTGATGGAACCAAGGCAGTTAAAAAGTTTCTGTGTTCAATTTTGAACTGAGGTCTACTGATTCCAGGATCAGAACTCTATTGCTCCACCTTGTTGTCACTATGCAAATTCCTTGAATCTTCCATCAGTTAAAAAAATAAACCAACTAACTAGATTTGTTTTAATCATCTTGAGACTTGTAACACAGTTCACATCTTCATTTTCAGTTGTTTTAGTGTTATTTTAAGGTAATGTGTAAATTCAGTGACAAACTTTGTTTTATAACTTTCTCTCTTTCATTTAATTCAATCATTATATATTTCATCACTTAATAAAGTTTTGTAAGTTTCCCCAAAAGTTATAAGGCTTTGTCCTTGGTGAATGGTGTGACATTTTGCATGTCAAGTCTTCTTAAAACCTTGTTAAAATTGAGTCACTTTACAAGATTATATAAGCCTATTAGATTTGTCTAAACTGTAATTCTGGTCAAAGTCATCTTTACTAAATCCCTTTGAGCTCCTCACTCTAGGTAAATATTTCATTCAGCCAAGGGTCAGAAATAATATTGATTATGGCTTAAAATAGATCCAATTTATCAACACCACATTTAGTTATGAGTATTTTCATTTTATGTTATTTTCAAACATCTCAGAAATGAATGTACTTTCTATTAGCATCTACAACATGTAATCCCAAAATATATAATAAGAAAAAGAACATTTATTTTGATCTATAAAGTAGGTATAGTAGATAGACATATATTCAAGTTAAGGAAGTTGGCCAGACTTCATATGAGTTTGCAATGAACAGATTAAGGTTCACAATCAACAGAACACATGAGAAGACTGGAGTGAATAGTGGATATGGTGAATATTTTATTGGTGGGAATATGTGCTTGTGTGTGTGTGTGTGTGTGTGTGTGCATGAGATAAAGTGAGAAAAACAGAAAGGTAGAGACAGACAAAGATAGAGATAAAGACATTTAAAGGGATAGGGAGAGACATTAACAGAAACCCAGAGACAGAGAAAGGAAAAGAGAAAAAGCCAGAGGAAAAGAGAGAGAGAGGAATAAAGAGAATGGAAAGGATAAGGAGAAAGAGAAAGGGGAGAGAGAGAGAGAGAGAAAGAGAGAGAGAGAGAGAGACAGAGAGAGATAGTGTTGATTAGAATGTTATATGATTAGAATGTTATATGATCTTTATGTTTGTGTGTATCTCTTATTTGTTATCCCCCTGACTTTTCTACTTTAATTCTACCCACTGCCTTCCCCTCCTATTATTTAACCTACCTCCACCAAGGATACCTCCTTAACCTTCCCATTCCTGTTTGTCTAAACATCCTTCTTCTATACTCCCCATTTTCCTATTCCCTCCCCTTCCCTCTAAAATCCCTTCCTTATTCTCTTCCCACTCACTATTCTATTATCCTTTTATTTCTTTCTGAATACAGAGGACTTTTGTGCTTTTTTAAAGGTGTATTATTCTCTCTTATTTAACTTATTCCTGATGAATGTAGGATTCCAGAACTACATGCCCTCCTCCCCCATCCAATTCCTTTGTGACAGTTCTTCCTTTCACTACTATAAAATATCCTTTTTACCTTTCCCTAAATAATTTTACTTTGAAAAACCATATCACAATCAGGTCTTCCCCAGTCTTTCTTTTGAACTACTCAATTACTCATAAAAATCTTAGACATACATTTTACATTTCCATGTATAAAAAATTGCAATGGTAATTACTATAGCAGGTACTGCTAAATTAATTACCATCACAAAAGTCAGCAGTCTGTCCTCATTGAATCCCTTGTGATTAGTCTTTGATATGTATTTTATGTTTCTCTTGGATCTTATATGTTAAATTTTCTATTAAATTATGTTTAAAAAGAAAAAAATCCTGAAAGTCTTGAAATCCATTGAACATCCAATTTTTTATTAAGGATTATGGCAAAATTTCCTGTGTATGCTATTTTCTGCCTCAACTCCAGTTCTTTTGGAGATGTGTTTTCTGTTGTGAATTTTGGAGTCCTAAAATTTGTTTAGAGTCATATTTTATGGGTATTTCAGGTGGCTATGTGGGAGCTACAGAACCTTGTTGCTTCTATGCTACCATCTTGGCTCTGCCACCTTTTAAAAGAATTTTTAAAATCAAATGAAAAAGATTGAGGATCTTTTAAAAATACAAATAATCCAAGGAAAATAAGGTTATGAAAAAACCCTCAATTGGAAAAGGAGTTCCACAATCTTAGGGAAGAAACATGATGCCTTGAAAATTAGAATTGGACAAGCGATAGAAAACAAAGGTGGAAGAGACCAAAAATAATGAAAATAAATGTAAAGAAGTAAAAATCAAAGAGAATGTAAAACAGAATACTGAGATGAGACCTTCCTGATGAGCCTCCCAGTATTCTGGGAGCCAAAACAAGCCCAGCCTGAAACCACAGCCTGGCCCCAGGGCAGCCAAGGTGAGCTGCAGCTGGAGCCTTCAGGAGAGGGATCAGTAGCAGTTTCCAGAATTATCAAGCCATAAGAAAATAGGACAAAGTGAAACATCAATTCAACTCAGCTAAATTTGGGGGAGAAAAGTGTATCTGGCCTAACTGCCTCCAGGGCAAGGAAGTGGCAGAAGTGGCAGCCCTGAAGCTGCCTCCATGTGACTGTTTCAGAGCTTCCAGCCTGCAGATTGCAGGAGGTCCAAGCCACTGTTCAGAGGTTAAGTGCTCTTGTATTGAGTGGCCTTAATCCAGAAGGTGGTCTTGGGTGGTAGTCCTGGGGTGCATTTTCAGTGAGCCAAAGATGGCAGAGGCTGCAAAAAAACAGCCTGTCAATAGCTCTGAAAGCTGTGAAAACCCCAGATTTGGGGCAGAGTTTTCCCTTCCAGGAAGCAGAGTTCCTCAGAGCTAAAAACTCAAGTAATTGACTGGCATTTTTACAACATGAGCAGGCAAAGGAAGCAAAGAACATAAAAAAACCTTTTGATTCCATCTTTGGGGACAAAAAGGATCAAAGCATGGAGTGGGAGGAAGACAAAGCAGTCAGAACTCACACACCAAAATGTTCCAAGAAACATGAAGACTATGTACAAGCCATTGATCAGCTTAAGAAGGGTTTTGAAAGCCAAATAACAGGAGTGGAGGAAAAATTGGGAAAAGAAATGAGAATGATGCAAGAAAATCATGAAAAAAAGAGTCAACAACCTGACTGAAGAAAATAACACCTTAAAAATAGACAACTCAAAAGGCAAAAGAGGACCAAAAAGGCAAGGAGAAGAAGAATGCATTAAAAAGTTGAATTGGACAGATGGAAAATGAATCTCAAAAGCTTTCTGAAGAGAGTAATTCCTTCAGAATTAAAGTGGAGCAAATGAAAGCAAATGAATTTTTGAGAAATCAAGGTACTGTTAAACAAATCCAAACTAATGAAAAAGAAAAAAGGAGGCAATGTGAAAAATCTCCTTGGAAAAAAAAAACACTGACCTGGAAAATAGATCCAGGAGAGACAATTTTAAATTTGTTGGGCTACCTGAAAGCCATGATCAAAAAAACAACTTAGAAAGCATCCTTCAAGAAATTCTCATGGAAAATTGCCCTGATATTTTAGAACCAGAGGGCAAAAAACTTGAAAGAATTCATGGATCACCTCTTAGAAAAGAGCCCCAAAAGAAAACTCTTAGGAATGTTATTGCCAGGTTCTGGAGTTCCCAAATGAAGGAGAAAATATTACAAACTGCCAAGAAGAAATAATTTGAATACTGTGGAAACACAATTAGAATAAAGCAGGATCTGGCAGCTTCAAAATTAAGGTATCGAAGGGCCTGGAATATGATATTCTGGAGATCAAAGGAGGTAGGATTAAAACCAAGAATCACTTACCCAGCAAAACTAAGTATGATGTTCCAGGGTAAAATATGGTCATTCAGTGAGGTGGAGGACTTTCAACCATTCTTGCTTAAAAAACCAGAACTGGAAACAAAATTTAACACTCAAACACAAGAAGCATGAGAAGGTAAATATGGAAAAGAAATCATAAGGATCTCATCAAAGTTGAATAGGTGTGTATATGTGTATATACATATATATATACATATATACATATGTGTGTATACATACGCATATGTCTGTGTTGGAGGGTTTATATATGTGTACCAATACATATATGAGTATATATATATATATATGAATACATAGAGGGCCCACGATAAATTGGAATAGGAAGTGATGACACTCTAAAAGGTGAAATTCTCAGATGGGAGAGGATTGATTGAGAGGAGACAGGGAGAGAATGAATGAGTTTAATCATCTCATATAGAAGAGACAAGGGATAATTCTTACAGTGGAGAGAAAGAACAGGAAGGCAAAATAAAAAGGCTCCACCTTACTCTCATTGAATTTGGCTTAGGGAAAGAAAGAAAGGAAATTCCAAACTGGGTATCTTGCCACACTGGAGAGTAGTGGGGATGGAGTTGAGAGGTGGGATGTGTGAGAGGTATGGGATACACACATACACATATTTATACATATACATATTTATATGTATATATGTCAAATATACATATATATAGTCATTATATAAATATACATATATACACAAATATACATACATACATATATATATATATATATATATATATATATATATTCTATATTCTATATATAGAAGCCATTATTGTGGCTTCAAAATATCTTTGGTTCTTCAGATTACTGGTTTGGGGATTCAGTTTTCTGGTGTTTAAATAAATCCTTCAACTTTATCATTTATCTGTAGAGTCTGGCATATTTTGCAATTGAATGTTATGCTATAGTTATAGTTATGGTCTCTAGCATGATCTTAGACATTGTAAATGCTACATTGGTACTACACCAAAGAGAAGAGGTGATTTCAGGGTAGAGGTATCTAGAGTCTAAAGATTGCAAGCAATAAGGTGAATTGGGGGATGAAAAGATTCAGTATGAGATAGAAAAGCAATTTACGAGTGTGAAGTTCTGTCAGAAATAAAAGATATGTACATATCTATTAATATTTGTTTGTATATGAAATCATGAAAGTGAATATTGTCCTGTATCAAACTAAACTGTTTAGGAGATATTTGAAAGAAAAGAGTAGCATATTCTATGTGTAACTTTTTATTTCAAATCCTAAAGATTACCTGTGTCATTGAAGATGGACCCAGTGGTGCAGATATGTCATAGTTCACTGAATGGATCATGTGTTGGTCTTGGAATCAGGAAGAACGATTTTTGAGATTTCAAATCTGGCATTAGAAACTTTCTTGCTATAAGATCCTAGGCAAATCACTTAACTTTCTTTGCCTCAGTTCCTTCTTTCTAAAAATGAGCTGGAGAAGGAAAGGGCAAACCACTTTAGTATATTGCCAAGAAAACCCCAAATGAGGCCATGAAGAGTCAGACATGACTGAAAAATGACTCAAAAACAACATAACAAAAATGTTCTGGATTGAACATTTCATCACACTGTTCACAAATATCTTCCTGTTTGTCACACATAACATTTATTTATTGCTTGTTTTGCCTTTGAAAAGGCATTTCCTGTAACTATAATCGACATCTGTCTCATCTCTAACTCTTAGAATCCCAAATTTCCTTCAAGGCTCAGTTCAAATCACTTTATACATAATAACTTTCCAGTTCCCAAACTAGTTTATGTCTCACTGCCCTCACCTGTCTCCTCTCTCCCATTGTGTGTTTATACTCTCTCTTCTGCCTCTTTATCTCTCTCAGCATAAGTGTATATATGGATGTGTACATGCATTTATAGGGAGTGATTATCCACATTGATGAGTTCAATCAACAAGAACATATTAAGGGTTTAACATCCTCCAGAAATTCTCCTACATTTTAGAGACTTAAAGAAAATAAAAAACAAACCTTGGTCTCAAGGAAGTTATATGCTAATGAGAGTCCACATGCACAATATAAAAGTGTCTCTAAGTACATACAGAGTACATGGAAGGTAATCTTAGAGGAGAAAACTCTTTAGAAGATGCTAGATTGAAAAAAAAAGAGTGAAGAAGGTGCATCTTAAACTAAGCCTCATGACAGGGATGTTATGAGACAGAGTTGGGAAAGGAGAACATTCAAGGCATGGAGGACAGCAAATGAAAAATCATGAACTGAGATGTGGAGTGTCCTGTGTATGGAAAAACTAGTATACCAATGTACTTGGATTGTAAAGTATATGATTTGGAGATTTGAATGGTAGAAAGGAGACAAAGATGAAGAATTTTAAAAGATATTGTATTAAATGTTAGAGTTAATTATGGTGTAATAATGTTGTATTAATAAACATGTGAAAATAATAATTGGAATGAGGAATATGTAAAGAACCCCAGAGATGTAAGCATGGACTCTATAGTACAATATAATTTACTTATTATTTATGTGACAGCAAATGTTCATGTTTATTTAAATTCCATCAATAAATTATAATAAATTGCTGTGTATTAAGCATTCACTGTGAGTCAAACACTGTGTGAAAAACTGTGGGAAATGCCAAAGAGGAATAATAAGAGATTTTTTTTGGCTTCCAAGTAGCTTATATATTGTTAGGTAGGCATTATTAACAGCTCTGAAACAATATAAATGGACAAAAACTTATTACAAATATTCCACAGCAAGAATTCATAATATTTTTAAGAGCATGAACTGCTTTGGCAGTCTGGTGAAGCCTGTAGACTCATTCTCAGAATAATAACCTTAAATGTATAAAATTAAATACATAAGATTAATTTGGAAAACAATTATATTGAAATAAATACAAAAATAACAATAATTTTAAAAATCAGAGAACCCAGATAAAGAACTGTACTTCTAGAGTAATTGCAAAAAAATATTGCTGAATTCTGGAAAAACAAGGGGGAAAATAAAGCACATTTATTTTCAAGAAACTTATTCTCTGACAGAGAGACGATCAGTAAACAAATAACATACAAAAAAGAGAAAATTATTATGGTAACTATAATAAGAAACATTGGAAGACAGTAACTTTCACCTTGAGATAAGGTGTTAGAGAAAACTTCCTGGAAGAAGTAACATTTGAGTTGGTTCCTGATGGAAAGGAATGGGGTTTAATCATTTTGAGACCAGATAGTTAATCTCTCAAACCAATTTCCTTTTAGGAAGTTCACTGTGTGGTTAGCTTGCAGTCACATCAGGGAAGTGAAAATACAAACCAACAGAGAGCTCTGGAATATAAATTAGGCTCATTAAAAAATGAAACTCTGCTAGCTAGGTAGAGTGAGAAGGTGACTAGAACTCATTTGCCTTGGATATTCCTCCCAGAAATTTTTTGTCAGATGAAATCAATCACCAATAACTCTAAAGCAAATGACCATATTCACTTTTTGTGGATAGGTTGCCCATGAAAGAAGAAAAGGAATTATTGTGGTCCTCAGAGGACATGTATGACAAGGGAGGGTGAAGCTCTGCTTAAAAGATAATGATATGCTGTGCAGACCCTATCCCAGTAAAGAAATCAGAAGCCCTAGCTTATAGAGTCATAATAAATATTACATGAGCCATACAATGTCTTTATGGTTGAGGATGCTTTGGAGGATAGACACAGATGGAATATCTTTGACCATCTCTCTCTGATGAAGTATCAAAGGCAACATAGTAATGAGGGGACATTACCCAACGTTGCACAAGAAGAAACTGAAAGTCTGTCACCAAAGTCATTGAGGAAGCCACTCTATCCTAGGTTAGGAAAATAGATATCATTCAGGAGTAGAAAACCATTGTCCCAAAGACAGATCTCAGTCCTTTTCTGCAGGACATAAAAATGTCTTAGGGAATGAGCCTTAAGGAATTATATATTCTCTGATTTGGGACTGAAAATGCCTGTCTGGTGAAGGATTCGCTAAGTGATTTGTGGGGTATGGGGAGGAAGAGGAGTGATTAATCCAAGAGCTAACTTTATAAATATGAATATATGAATGTATTGCTATTTTAGTTATGTTTTTGTGGGTGCCTTTTCACACACTTATTTTTAGCTTTGTTTCTTTCTTGACCTGTATTACTTTGTCATATTTACATTAAAAAATTTCAGAATCTTGTTTAACATTTCACTCACCTGGCATCTATCAATTGGATGCAAAAACCTCTATTAAACAACATAATTTTTACTCAGGGAAAGTTAAAAAGGTGAGCCATTTTAAGACATCCAATTAAAAGATTTTAATAACATAATTAGCTATAATTGCAATTTATTATCCTATTAATTGAGTCACAAACACTGAGATCATTCAGTGCACCAGGTATTATGAGACTTCAGGGATACAAGGGCAAAATTAAAATAGTATCTGCTTTCAACAAGTTTACATCATATTAAAGTGAACAGAATGTTCAGACATAGGCATGAAGAAGTACTCTGGACTTGAGATTTCAGTGGCATGAAGAAATCCTTGCTTAGGAAACTTCTCTTAACTCAGGTTGTCTGTCTTACTGAAATTTGTAGCCTTAGAGTATTGGTTAGGTCAGTGGTAAATTATGTTCAGGATAATATTCCAAACGTGTCAAAGTTAGGACTTGAATATAGATGTTACTGTCTTTGAAAGTTTAGCTTCCAACTAGCATGCCATGTTGGGTGTATGTGTATATACATGTTTACATGCATTTTTGCATGTAATCATGTGAATAGGTGTATATATACCATATGTATATTTAAGCTCTCTGTCTGTCTGTCTCCCTTTCTGTCTCTCTCTGTCTCTGTCTCTCTGTCTCTGTCTCTCTCTCTTCCCTTGGATTCCCTAATTTAAAACCATTTTTACACTTTTTAACCACTCTGCTGATTCTCAGGACATGATAGCCACTTAATGCTTACTAATTGCTTGACATGAGCACATAAATGGAAATAAAGGTGGTCCATTGGTAATGTCTCATTGTTAATATATGTCCAGTTCACCTTCTTTTTTGATCAAGTATTTCTTTAATAACATCTTTTCTTCCACTTTATTATTTCTTTGTTAGCTTTATGTTTTTACCCCTCATGACTACTATAAACCTTTCCAATGCCTTCTGCTTGATAATGATTTTCAGTTCTTCAGAATCTACAATTTTCAATGACTCTCAGCTATGCAACATTATCAGAAGAATGCTAGCAAAAAGTGTACTTACACATCAGGGAAAATGATATCCTTTAAAGAATTTAGTAATTAAAATTCATTTATTTAATCTTCTTTTTAAATTTTATGTGTCTTCCTAATTCATGTTTTTTTTTCTCGTGTCTGCCTCTAAATCTTTGCCTATGTCCATGAGCATAATGTAGACCATTTTCTGGACCACTGCCATTCTTTATCTACTTTTGTTGTGTTTTTTTTAATTGGGTGTATAGATTAAGCTAAATTTTTATGAAAGTTTACTTATTTCATCCTAGAGATTCTGCAGATTTCTGGGATCTGATACAGTACAGCGTCATCCATTACAAAGAATACCTAGAAGACCTCATTAATTTATATTTCAGTTCTGCTTTGGATCTTCTTCATGATAGTGGTGAACAAGTTTAGAGAATATGTTTCTCCTTTTTTTTGTTGTATCTGATATAAATGAGCAGGAGGTCATCAAACCCAGTCAAAAAGCTATAAACCAGGACAACCTTACACCAAACTACTTTTTTTTATACAGTAAACATACAAATCACAGCTAGAAGTGATCTGGCACGCTTTCATCAAAACTCATGACTAAACTTGGTTTAATAGCTGGTGAGTTGAATGTCAAAATTTGTAGGATATTGATGGAGGCAATTATCCCACAATTAATTTGACTAGACAGAAAATGAGACTTGTCTTGATTATTTGCCATAATAAATCGGTTTGGCCTTATACACAGATGGAAGATAAAAGGCTGTTGTCTTATTTTTTCCTAATAAAGTTGTCATTTCTGGGGAAAAAAGAGAACAGATGAATTTAAATGCTGAACTGAAGAAAGTTCAGACTGAAATACTATGATCTGCATTCTAGATTATGTATGTACTATGTTCTGCAATGCTAATAAAATGGACATATATCAGGCTAATTTTGAGTAACTTCCTGCTTCCATCCCAAAGTTCTCATAATATATTTAGATCCAAAAAGATGTGTAAAAGTCACCCAACCTCTCTGAGCCTCAATTAAGATACTTGTAATTTTAGGGAGTACAACTAGATTGACCTTAAGGTCCGCATCAAAATCTCTCTTCTTAAGTAAGTATAACTATGTGTGACCAGGTAAAGATAAGAGAGGGATAATTGTAAATAGTCAAGGGGCCACAAACTAAGATATAGGGGCTTGAAAATCTTACAAAATGTTCCAGTGTCTCTGATGTTCTACTCCATATTTAGGAACTACAGTTTCCTTTAACTGATCATAATATCTTATCATTCCACTCTTCCTTTTTCCTCATAATCTCTACATTTTTCATTCTTACTGTGACATCCAGTTCTCGGCAATTGTTCTTTCCTATGCTCTCATCCAGGAATTGGTTACATTTTTTCCCCTTCCCTGTCTTAAACCCTTAATGAAACAGTTCTGCTCTACTAATCCTCTATGTTTGGGTCCACTGCATACTTATCCATTAAATAGATCTAAAAATATCCTAACAAGACATTACAATATGCACACATGTTCTACTTCCATATTTATGAGCCTCCGAATTCCTTTGATTGTTCATAATCAGTCAATTTGGTTTTCTCAAATCACAAAACTTGGCTTACTCCCACCATCCATTGCTTTCACTCCTATTCACACACTGCTGAATAGAGCCAGAGCACATCAAAAGTCATACTGACTGAGTCCACTAAAATTTTATGTTGGGGCAGGTAGGTGGCACAATGAATAGAGCACAGGCTCTGGAGTCAGGAAGACTTGAGTTCAAATCCAGCCTCACACACTTAACACTTACTAGCTGTGTGATCTTGGGCAAGTCACTTAACCCCAACTGCCCTGCCCTCCCCGCATCAAAAAAGCAAAACAAAAAAAGTTATGCAGTCTCAATTAAGCCCTCAATGCATCAAAGCAACATAATTGTTATTCCACTCATCAGAGTAGATATTCTAAAACTTTTAATTCTTCCTCAGACTTCCATGTCACATCCCGTCTACTCCCTAAGGAGATAATCTTGTCTTATACTTTACTGAGATACCCCTTTACCCTTACACCCCATTTTATATCTTATACCTCAAAATATCTCTTCCTTTACCACTTTCTCAAATAATTAAGAGGTTCTATGCTTGCCAAGGTCACTCTTTCTCCTTGCAGCTTTGTTCCCATGGCATCCTGTCTTCCCCATTATCAACACTATTCTCACTAATCTTCAGTTTCTCCCTTTCTACTGCTTTCCTGATGCCTACAAGCGTGTACACATCTTCATCCTTTAAGTGAAAAAGACCTGCTTTGATCAAATCATCCCCACTGACTCTCAACCTATATTTCTCCTTTTTGTGTCTAAATACAATGAAAAAGTTAACTACCTCCAATTTCTCTACTCTCAGATTCTAAAGCCTCTGAATCTACTTTCTCTGAAGTTACAGCTAATCTCTGAAATTGTCAAGTCTAATGAGTTTTTTTTCAAGTATTCTTCTTTTTTTTTTTTTGGAGGGCAGTTGGGGTTAAGTGACTTGCCCAAGGTCACATGGATAGTTTTTTTGTGTGTGTGTATGTGTGTGTGTGTGTTAAGTGTCTGAGGCCGGATTTGAACTCAGGTCCTCCTGACTCCAGGGCCGGCACTCTATTCACTGTACCACCTAGCCGCCCCAAATATCATTCTTCTTAATCTCTTTTCAGGCTTTGACATTACCAATCATTTTCTTCTCCATTCTTTCTCCACTGTATGTTTCTGTGATGTTGTTCTCTCCTAGTTTTATTCCTACCAACGTGAGAGTTTCTTCTTAGTCTTTTCCTGGATTTTATCAAAGTCATACAGACTAATCCCACATGCCCTTATCCTAAGCCATCTTCTCTTTTCCCTGTACACTATCTAACTTGGTCATATTGATAGGGTGCTTTGGTGCCTGTGCTTGGACTCTAATTACAAGACCATATTTCTCCCTAGACTCAAAACACTATCTTAGGCAATTTCTCCCCAACCCAAGGATATTGTGGCTAGCAATTACTCATGATTCAGCCCTAGCAAAACTCTTATCTCTGTCCCAGGTGTAGTAACAAGCCACACCTGTAGGAATGATTAGTCTTAACTGGTTTTGTACGGGCTCAATAGTACCCATTGGACTATCTATACCAATTCTCTACCTTATTATATACATCCTGGATTTCTCATTATGTGTATCCTAGACTTTAGACATGTTTACTTCCTACATCTATCTTGTCAAACAAGATTTTGATTGGTGGCAGACTGGGCAATTCTCACTCCTGACCACTAGTTTAACTTAGTGATATAGCAGGCCTAAAACCACATCTCCCTGTGCCCCTACCCCTACCCCTAACTTGTAGGCTTTTCCTGGTGAACTCTGGGTAAAATGTCTGGGGAAGAGATACAAAAAGTGCATGTTCCTTTAAGGACTGAACACTCCTTACCCACTCCCTGATCCCACCTTGAATTTTCTAGTTAGCATTCTTGGCACATGATTTGCTATAGGTTTTCCTATATAAACTTTTACTGTACTGAGGTCACAGATTCCTTAAGAATTTTTTTTTCTCACTGAAAAGACTAAAAATAAATCTTTGCCAACTAATGGTTGAGTCCATTAATTCTTCCGAGATGACCCACCCTATCCTGCACCCTGGTCCTGGAGGGATCCCTGAACCCCTTGAAACTGAATGAATATCGTCATCTCCCATATAATTCAAATATACAAAAAGACAAAAATGTATATATTCAATGTATCAATAATGCAAATATATCCAAAAGAGAACTCTTTACAGAGCAAATATATAAGTATATGAACAATGTACATGTATGTGTATATATCCTCCTACACAGTGCAGAATAAATAGATCTTTCAACTCTCTTTCTCAAGATACATACACAGACGCACTCCTATAGCAGATAGATATAGATATATACATACTTATAAATATGATTTACCAATACCTATATGAATATTTGTAAATATACAGTACAAATGTATGTGCACAGGTACAGGTACACATACATCATTATTGTTGTTTGCTCTTTATTCTTGAAGATGACCAACAACATGGTGAAGTCGATGTCTTATTTTGCAAGTGAATTAGATTTACATGAAGCATGGCTGTGCAACCTCGTTCTCTGAATACTGTTTGAATTGTCTGGGGCAACATCCATTCAGTGATTAAAGGCTAGGTAAGAATTGAGGGAAAAGATGACCTATTGTGGCTTCCCAAAATCATTCTGGGAGGGTAAGATGCAAAGGGTTTCTGCCAAGACAATTGCTATTTACACTCTAGCTATAGGCATAAGTGTATATGGAAGAGTGATTCCCAAATCTATTCCTCCAGTTTTATCTTCTGTCTTAAGATCCAGTCTCAAAAATCCAGTATTTGGGAGGCTAGGTGGTGCTGTGAATAGAACACCAGCCCTGGAGTCAGGAAGACCTGAATTCAAATCCAGCCTCAGACACTTAACACTTGCTAGCCATGTGACCTTGGGCAAGTCACTTAACCCCAATTATCCTGCCTTCCCCCTCTCAAAATAAAACCCCCAAATAAAAATCCTGTATCTTTTTTTGCCATTTCAATGTGTATGTTCCATAGACATATCCATTACCAATATAATACAGCATACAAATAATACAATATATCCAAAACAGAACTCATATTTTCTCTGAAACTTTCCCTTTTTCCTTTAAAAAATCCTAGTAGATATTTAACACTCTCCCCACCTCCTCCAAACAATGGTATGTTCCTTTCTTTTATTTTCCCTTTTGTGTTGCTCATCAAGACTGCTTTATAGGTCAGATTACAAGGAATTTTTGGAGCTTCATAGAAATCACAAAGACTTTGAATCCCAATGCTGTATCATTAATAAGATCACAAAAGTGGTAGATGCTGTTTTTAGAGACAATATTTACTGAAGATCACAGAGACTCGAATGGGGCCTTGAGCTAGATTGTTCAGAGGCATTCAGCATAAAGTAGTTTACTTTGTGGCTGCAGTGATCTTGAGGAAGTTTTTTTTTGTTTGTTTGTTTTATTTTTTCCCCTTGTGTCAGAACACAAGGAAGCAGAGATGAGTGAGACAAGAACAATGAAAATAACTGAAATATCATTTATTAAGCACCTACTCTACTGCTAGACAATGTGCTAGATTCTGGTAATAAAAAATATGAAATAATCCATAGTTTCAAGGAACTTTAATTTTATCATGAGAGAAAACATACACATGCACACATATACATAGGTACATACTTATTATATAAAGCATATGTAATGAGGGGCATTTCTACCCCAATCATGAGAAGGCTTCCCCTCAGAGACTGGGTGGTTAAGAATAATTTGTTCCAACTGCATAAGGACAACTGAATCAAAGTGGACTATTGAGAAATCAATCAGGCAACAAAGATGTCAAGGTGATGCACTGCATCCATCCCCAATCATCTTGACTTTTGTCCTGCCACTGGACTTTTATGACTCAGAAGAAAGTATGAGGCTGATAACTCTTTGCAAATTTGCTTCACTTACATCCAATTCATGCAGGAGTCAAGATGATGATTACTGTGATGTCACTTATTCACTTTGAAAATAAAAGACCAACAACAGCATATTTAATAGAATAAGTGCAAATGGAATAAATACTAAATAAATGTAAGAGAGTTAAATGCCAGATACTGACAGAAAGATACTTAACAGTGGAAGGAGTGGGTCAGGAAAGGATTTATTTTGAACATGTTGCTTGTGCTCCATATTGAAGGGAATTAGAAATTCAGAGAAAGAAAGGAAAGGAATGAGTTTTGAATATGTGGGATTGCTACTTGAAAGACATGGAGATAGGAAATGGAATGGAATTTGTAAGTAACACACAAAAAGATTATAGAAAAAGGAAGCAACGTATGAGACTGACTAGATATTATCCAGCCATGTTTTGAAAGACTTTAAAAGCCAAGCAGAGGTATTTATATTTTATGCCAGGGGCAATAAGGAGTCACTTGGAAGACTAGATATCCTATAGGTATCTATAAGTCAGCATACAAAAGAGAAATAATTTTCTCCAATAGTTTTTCTTCTTCTAATTTTTCTATTTCTGAGAAGGGCCTCATAATCCTCCCATTCATTCAGACTTGCAAACTCCATGTTACTTGGAGGTTGTAATCTTTAACTTCCTACTGAAAATAACCACATAGCCAACTGAAGCACCAAGCACCAATGTGATATTCACAATGCCTATGTTGGCTATGAATACCCTGGCACAATTCTGAATCACAAAATAAAACAGACTTTCCTCATGGAAGACAGAATCAAAACATTTATTCAGACACCAGAAAACAAAATCCCAACACAAGAAAGTCCAATACATCATAACAACAAAGAAATCTATACACAATAACAATGCAGAGGGCACAAACCCATCATACAAGCCCTGGAGACCCACAGTGGCCAAGCACCAAGAAGCTGTCAGACCAGGACTGCTGATCCACCAACCACAAGGACCCCAGGCCTGTCAACATAGGTCAGGTATAAGATGGCTCTGGGTAAGAGACAAAGGGAGGGCCCACAGCAGAAGCATCACCTATTTCTGGGACTACTCATTCACAGCCTGAAAATTAAAAAAAAAAACCTAGCTGAACTTCCAGGGACCAAGATGACAGTCTGAACCCTGGTTGCTCCAAACCCCACCTCTAACCTAAAAACACAGTAATTATTGTCCCAGAGGAAAATTTTAAGCAGTAAAGGCTTAGGAACCCCAGAGGAGGGGTTTGGCTAAGGTCCTGCCTCAAAGTGGGAAGAAAGCAGGCTACAAAGACAAAGACAACGACTCTGGAATCCTATTATGGTGAGAGGGAGGAATCAAAATCAGGAGATAGTATTGACTACTCACCCACAGCTGAAGCCATAACATGGACTATGACCTGGTCTCAGCCACAGAAATCATTCCTAGATCAACTCAAAAAGAACTTTTAAATCTGGCTTAGAGAGGTAGAAGATAAAATCAACACCTCTTATAAAAACCAAATTGGGAAATTAGAAAAAAACATTACAATGAAGAGAACAGCTCCTTAAAAAGTAAAATGTGTGAACTAAAAATGAAATCTGAGCATATGGAAAAGGAGCTTCAAAAACTAACTGAGGAGAATAATTCACTAAAAACTAGAATCAAACAAATTGCAGCCAATGACTCTATGAGGAACCAAGAGTCAGTCAAACAAAACATCAAGACTAAAAAATTAAAAAAAGAGGTAAAATATTTCTATGGAAAAATAACTGACCTGGAAAACAGATCCAGGAGAGACAATCTGAAAATCATTGGTCTACCAGAAAATCATGATGAAAAAATGGATCTGGACAGTATCTTCTAAGAGCTCATCAAGTAAAATTGCCCTGAGATCCTAGAACCAGAGGGTAAAATAGAAACTGGGAGAATCCACCGGACACCTCCTGAAAGAGATCCCAAATTGAAAAGTCCACAAAACGTTTTGGCCAAACTCAAGAACTACTAGGTAAAGGAGAAAATACTACAAGTGGCCAGAAAGAAACAATTCAGATATAATGGAACCACAGTGAGGCTTGCACAGGATATGTCAGCCTCAATGCTAAAAGATCAAAGAAACTGGAATATGATTTTTCACAAGGCAAACGAGCTCATGCTACAACCAAGGATCACCTATCCAGTAAGACTGAACATGATCTACCAGGGGAGATGGACATTCATTTACATAACAGAATTCCAGACCTTCCTTATGAAAAAGCCGGATCTCGATGGAAAATTCAACCTCCAATTACAAGACCCAGGAGAGACATAGAAAGGTTTGGACTAAGAATCAAGAAATTCAACCTTAAAGATAACTTTGGAGGTCTGAAGAAATAGAGGCCCAGAGATGGTAGAGCTTCCCTAAATTCAGGCAATCCTTCCAATCAGTCAATTAATTAGGAAGCATTTAGTAAGTGCCTGCTGTGTGCCAAGAATTGCTAACAGATGATATGGACACAAAGGAAAAGGGACCTCAAGAATTTTGTGTTCTATCAGGAAAACAACATGTATGCATATACAGACATTGGAATAAGTTAATATGTGGTGCCAGGAGTTGGAAAAATCATAAAACATGGTACATAGAAGAGCCAGGATTTGAACTAAGCTTCTCTGCCTGCAAATCTGACCGTTTTTTCCCATTCACAATGGTACACCCAATTGGCCCTCGGGGTACTTGTAAGACTGAGCAGTCAAATGCTTGATAAACCAAGGACTATGGCCCTTGAGCTCTGAGCCATATTTCTTTTAAAATTATTGTCACTCTTTCTTAGACATCTACAATTTCTCCTAGGGGGTTAATGCTTCCTTGTTCTTTCCCTTAAAATCACATACATCAGGATCACAAGTATATCTTGTGATTAGGTGGAGGTGGGGGGGATAGCTAAATATTGGTAGAGTAAGATGGTTCCTAGATGGGATATTGTAAAACCTATTGTGGAAACTAGGAACCTGAGAGCTACAGAGATTAAGTGGCTTGTCTGTGGTAATACATTCAGTAAATTATTGGCCATTAGATTATCATAACTCTTCTTGATTCCACGTTCATCATCCCATCCACTTGTCCAAGAAGGCACTCTCCAGCAAGAATATGTCAGACAATGGCATTTCTCTCTTCATATTATTTTCATTTTCTTAATCCCTGCTCATACTGTCTAGTCATCCCACTATGTAGATTGTTCAGTTTTTCTCCCTTTGCAGGACTTTGACCATGCCACATCACATTCTCAAAGGATGACAATTAAAAAAAAAAGAATATGATCATGTTTTGAAGTAAAAAAAAAACTGCAGAGGGTACCACCATCCCCAAGCCTTCCCTATCCTAGGGCCTCCCCACAAACGAATACCCTCTCACTCACAGTTTGCTACTTGCTTCCTCTCTCTCCTTCAACTCTAACTACTCTGACAAACATCCTTTCAGCTTTCCTCCAGCTCTGCCTCTTCCTGTTCCATCCTTCCAGTTCCACCCCTTTAGCAATCTTCTCCAGCCACAGATTCATGTAACTCAGGTTTCCATGTGACTGAAGTAAGTGACAATGACCTATTAATGGAAGGGAAAGATATTCCCATTAAGCAAAAATGCATTAACAATACACCAGCCTGTCATCAAATTTTGTTGTTTTTAGCTCCACAATATTTTTCATATGTAAATAGATGCGTTTATGTATGTATATAATACATATGTACACATATGTCTGTCTATAAATATCTCCCATTATCTTTAATGATATCACCACTACCATGGAGGAAGGATATGAATACCTACATCAGACCTCAACGTTTGCAATGACCTTCTAATTAAATGTTATTCAAGTCTCTTACCACTATAATCTTTCTTATATTCATCTACCAAAGTGATTTTACTTAAGTGGTACCACCATACTAACCCTAAACTCAATAAATTCTACTTATTCCCTATTACCTCTAGAAGCAAAATGTGCTAAAAATCACTATTTGGCTTTTTTAAGTCCTCTAAAACTTAGTGTTTTCCCATATTCTCATCTGCTTATACTTTACTCTTTATACATTTAATGATCCAGAGATACTAAACTGGGTACTGTTCCTTGAACAAGCCACTCTTATTACTGGCTATCCAACATGCTTGGAACACTCTCCAACATGTAATAGCTTCTGTGGCTTCCTTCAAGGATCTACTAAAACGCTATTCTTTGGAAGAGGGTTTTCTGCACAGCTTCACCCCTGTGCTGGTATCTTCTATTTGAGATTACTATAATCTTCCATTTTCACTGTCTATAATTTGTATTTTTTTATGTTTTCTCTATCTTTTCATGTGACTTCCTTGAAGGTAGGGATAAAGTTTTTCCCTTTTTTGTATGCTCAGAACTTAGCAGAGTGTGTGACACATTATTGACTGATTTTGACTGAACTGTATCACTCGCCATCCCCTTTTTAAAAACATACATGCTTTTGGTGATATTTTTTATTCAACTTGTTATGCACAATTCAATATAGGAATCATTCTGTAGACTAAATATACACACTATACATATTTTCATTTTGCTTAGGTTGACTTACAATAGAATTTTATGCCATTTTCAACACTTTGGCCTTATTTCTACCTTTTGGGGAAATAACACAGAATAGATACATTTTCCATGTGATAGTATAATGGTAAGGGGAATTTGAAGATCTCCACTGCTATTTAATAGGCCTAAGGGAATTTGAAGATCTTCAAATCCCTTAGTATGCCAAATATAAACACATGAAGCATGTGGTGGGAGGAGGTTACTGAACAGTTGGAGCAGGAAGGGTGAAACAGACTTGAGAGGAAGCCGGGAGTCAGAGCAGTTAGAAGGGAGGGAGAGAGAGGATGCAGACAAAGAGACAGCTAGAATTGTGAGTGTTTGTTTTTAGGAAGCCACAAGCAGGGGGAAAGCTTTGGGATGGTGTTGCTTCATGCACTGATAAGGCATATTAACTTTGTTGCTGTGATGGATTAGATTTTCTGGTATTGGGATTTGGCTTTCTGGTGTTGATTCAGCTTTCTGATGTCTGAATAAATGTTTTGCTTCTGTCTCCTACATGAAAAGTCTGTTATATTTTACAGTTCAGAAATCTGCTAGCAAACTCATAGTCACCATTGGTGCTGTGAAAATTTCCTCTGTGATACAGGCAGTCATTTGCATTTTTAATATCCAGTTACTATATCATCTCCCCAAATTTGGTTTACAGGATAGCTTTCCTACTTTGCCCAATTAATTCTTATGTGGCATGTTTTTATATCTCCTGACCATCTGTTTCAGCCTGTTATAATGTCCATTTATAAATGTCCTTTCTAATATTTCGTAATATATCTGAACATTCCATTATGGTCATACTGAAACAGAATAGATTAGGGCAATCACCTCTCTAATTCTAGACAAGGAAATAAGACTAACATCGCATTAAATTGGAACTTCAGGGGTGAACTCAAGATGGCAGAGTAGAGAAAGACTTGGCTGAGCTCTCCCAAAATTCCCCTCCAAACAACTTTAAAATAATTCCACAAATCATTTGTTGCAGTGACAGAGGCAACAGAACATACAAGTAAGACATTGTTCTAGCCTAAGACAACATAAAAGATCAGAAAGAAAGTTCTTTGGCACAAGAATGGAAGCTGGCCTAATTCACATGGATGAAATGCTAGTGATGGAACTAGGTGGGGGTGACAGAAGCAGCAGCATTTTCAGGAGCTTATCTTAAGTCAGAGACAATAAGGGGAACTGATCAGATTGAGATTACAAGAATATCTCTGGGCTAGCACTTGATGCAGGATTGGATAATGTTTGGCAACTCCAGTGCCTATACCCACTTCTGGGTTATGTTTTGAGGGCAGAGAGGAGCACTTTTGGGGAAAATGGAATGCAAACCATGAGGGGCAGTATCACTTCAGGTCGCAAGTGAAGAGGGACCTTGAGGGTATCAGAGTGAGACAATTATGTTGTGATGATGTAAAATATATGGATAGGTAGCAAAGAAGGATGCATTGGAAGGTGGAGGAAGGGAAAAATATGGAAAATTATGCCACATAAAACAGCTGTGCAAGAAAGAGCTTTTACAGAGGAAAGGGAATGGGGGGTAGGTGTAGCTAATGCATGAACCTCACATCCAAATTGGTTTAAAGAGTGAAACATACACAAAAGTATATACACATACATACATATTTAATTAGTAATAGAAATCTATCTTACCAAAGAAGGAAGTAGGAGAGGAATGGGATAAGAGAAATGGGGATGAAGAAAGGTAGGAAAGATAAAAGAAGACAATGGTCAAAAGCAAAATAGATCATAGAGGAGGGACAGGATAAAAAAAGAAAGAGAAAAGAAGATAAATAGAAAAAACTAAGATGGAAGAATATGGACAGTTAATAATTATAACTGTGGATATTAATGGCATAAGCTCACTAATAAAACAGGATTTTAGTGAGCATAAGCTCACTAATAAAATGGATTAGACACAAGAATCCAACATTATGTTGTTTAAAAAGCAACACACTTAAAACAGAGGCACACATAGAGAGATAAAATAAGATACTAGAGCAGAACCTACTAAGCTTTAGCTGAAGTTAAAAGGCAGGGGGTAATAATCATGTTTTCAGTCAAAGCAAAAGCAAAAATAAATGCAATAAAATGAATAAACAGGGAAATTGCATCTTGTTATAAGGAACCACAGACAATGCATTGATATCAATATGAAATATATATGCACAAAGTGGTATGCCATTCAAATACTTAATAGAAAAATTAAATTAATTACAGGAGGAAAAACTTGTAATCTATACTAATGAAGGTCCTTAGCTTTCCCCTCTTAGATCAAGATAAATTTAAAGACAAAATAAATAAAAAAGAAGTCAAGGAGATAAATAGAATCTTACAAATTTTTGTATGGTAGACCTCTGGAGAATACTCAGTGGGAATATAAAGCAGTCAGCTGTACATTGCATCTTCTCAAAAATTGGCAATGTATTATGGCATAATAAACTTAAGAACTACATGCAGAAAAACAGAAATACTAAATACACCCTTTTCAGAACATAATGCAATAAAGCTACATTTAATAAAGAGCTATTGATTAAAAGTTAATATAATGATAACAGATTAAAAGTTAATTGGAAACTCAATATCCTAATGATAAAAGAGTGGGACAAAGAATAAATCATAGAAACAATCAATAATTTCATTAAAGAGAATTACAACAGTAAGACATTTCAAAATTGCTGAAATGCAGACAAAGTAGTGCTTATGGGAGAAAGTATATCTCTGAATGTTTATATTAATACAAAAGTGAAAGAGAAGATCAGTTAATTGGGAATACAACTAAATAAATTAGAAAAAGGACAGAGTAAAGATTTCAAATTAAACACCAAAATGTAAATCATGGCAAATCAAAGGAGAAATTCATGAAATTGAAAGAACAAAAAGCACTGAACAAATAAATATAACGAGAGGTGAGTTTTATAAAAAATTAAAGAAACAAACCATTTGTTAATTCAATAAAATATATATTATGATGAGCATCCAAAATAAAGGGGACAAATATGCCATTAATGAAGATGAAATTGAATAATGTATTTAGAATTCTTTTGACCAATGATGTGCAAGTAAACTTTACTATCCAAAGAAATTAATAAACATTTACAAAAGACAAACTGCATAATAAATAGAATAGGATCCTTAAATAACCCTATCTAAGAAAAACAAATGGAATAAATCTGCAACAAACAGCCTAAAACAAAATATTTAGCACCAGATGGATTTATATCTGAATTTACTGAGCAATTAAGGAACACTAAGGAATTAATCCCAATACCATATAAACTATTTAAAAATAATCAAATAAAGATTCCTAACAGAGTCTTTTAGTGACAAAAATATCATTTTGATATGTTAATCACAGAGGGAGTAAAAAGGGAAAGAAAAACAAAGATAAGTTTCCTAAGTAATAACCATGAAAAAATTTTATTACAGCAATATATAACAAAGATCTTGGACCAGGGCCAGGTGGAATTTATGCCAGTAATTAATGGCTGGTTTGATATTAGTAAAACTATCGGCATAATTGGGCACACCAATGAAAATAGGAATAAAAATCATATGTCCATATCAATAAATGCAGAAAAAACCTTTGACAAAAAGCAACAACCATTCCTATCAAAGCACTAGAAAGCATCAGAATCAATTCTTAAAATGATAAGTAGTATCTTTCTAAAACCAAGTGCAAGCATTATTTGTAATGGGGATGAATACTTAACACATTCCCAAAACATCAAGAGTGAAGCAAGACTATCTGTTATCACCATCCTTATTCAATATTATGTTTAAAATGTTAGCTATAATGATGAGACAAGAAAAAGAAATTGATAGAATAAAAATAGAGAGAGAAATGAGAACAAAACAACCAAACTGTCATGTTACAAATGGTATGATGGTGTACTTAGAGAACATTAGAGAAAGAAGTAAAAAAACAGTTGAAATAATTAACAACTTCGACAAAGTTGCAGCATATTAAATAAAGCCAAATAAATCATTAGCATTTCTATATTCTACCAGCAAAACTCAAGAGGAAGAGATAGAAAAAAAATTCCCTTTAAATTAACTGCAAATATGAAATACTTGGAAGTTTGCCTGCCAAAACAAACCCCTTGATTAATGAAGACAATTAGAAAACACTTTTCATACAAATACAAATCTAAACAACAGGATAAATATTAATTGCCCATATTTAGGCCAAACCAATATAATAAAAATGTTAATTTTACATAAGATGATTTACTTTTTCAGGGTCATGACAAACAACCAAAGATTATTTTATAGCCTAAGAAAAGAAAAAGAATGCCAAAAATTATCTGAAAAAGAGGAGGTCAAGAATGTGATGGAATCAGTGTAAAAATAATGTTAAGGAAGCCAGCCAGGAACTTCCAGATTTCAAAATATTACAAAGGCATAAGCAGGATAGATTAGAGACATGATACATGGGGACAAATGACCATCATAACCTATTGAATAAATTATTTAGACATAAATGGTAATATCATAGACAGTTTAGAGAAACAGGGGAAATGTACCTAACAGATCTATGAATATGTTATTAAGTCATTTTTCAGGGGTGTCTAACTTTCCATGACCCTATTTGGGCTTTTCTCAGCAGCATTACTGAAGTGGTTTACCATTTACCATTTGCCAGCTCCTTTTAGAGATGAAGAACTGAAGCAAGCAAGATTAAGAAACTTTCCCAGTGTCACAGAGCTAGTGAGTATCTGAGGCCAGATTTTTGACTCATGAAGATGATTCTTACTGACACTAAGCCCAATCTGCTGTTTCAGACCTATGGATGAGGGAAGAATTTATGATCAAGCAAGAGATAGAGAGGAATATAGGATGCTAAATAGACAAATTTCATTTCATGAATTCAAAAATCTTTTGCAGAAACAACACTAACTCAGTCAAAATTAGGATGAATACAAGAAATTGTGAAAAAAGTTACAGAATTTTCTCTGATAAAAGCCTGTTTTTCAAATACAAGCAGAAATGAACCAAATTTGTAAAACAAAACAAAAACAAAAACAAAAAACACCAAAATGCATCCCCCTCTGATAGATGGTCAAAAGTTATGAACAGGCAGTTTGTTTACAAACAGACAGTTTACCAATCTGCATTGGAAGTGGAATTGCCTATGCCAATGAAATCATATGTTCTGTTCTTACTCTTAACCTGTCATCTAGTTACATTATCCTTTTATAAAAATAAAACTTTAGTAATGATTTTGTATCCATCTTGCTTACTATTTTTCTTGCATTTAGCATTTAGTCAACTACAATGTTAAACAACCTCAACATTTTACAGAGTACAATATTTAATCACATATGTGAATTTATTCCATTTAGCAAATCATTTAATTGAAAAAAGAACCTCTTCTAGTGCTGCAATTTGTGGGAATAAAAAGTAGAATTATGTCTCCAGGAAGAGAAGAATATTTCCATTTTGGTTATGTTATAATCTCACTACCATCAGGACAATACATGCAATCAGATGATGAAAGCAGAAAGGGCTGATTCCTACACAAGGAGCTGATATAGTTGGGTAATAGAAATCTGGGTACAGTTGAGATCAAGAAAAATAATCAATGTATTCTGTCAAAGACTCAATCAGAAAATTATAGAATCTTAAAGTTGAAAAGTATGGAGCTGATACCTATTCTTATCTATGGCTGGAAAAAAATGCCTTCCACTACACACCTGGAAAATAATCATTCAACCTCTATTTGAAGCTATCTTGAGAGGAGAAATGGATTACTTCCTTGGACAAACAATTGTGAAAATGAAAGCCCTCTAATTGTCTGATCATTGCTAATATTGACCAGAAACAAGAAGTGAGGGATCTAATCTAGTTTCCATATGAGAGGACTTCAAATTTATGAAGAGAGTAATTAATTTTCTATTGTTGTGCAGAGAATAAGAGCATGCTGAGACCTGGGTTCAAGATAAATTTAGATGTGGATTTATTAAGCAAATTTGTGACTACTGGAGTGTACACTCAAATCAGTAGTAGCCATTGGGGGTACAGACTCTGGTTATAAAGGCTAAAATCACAAAAACCACAATCAGAGAGGGGAGCTAGCAGAAACCATGACACACAGAAGCAAAGAACAGCCAGAGGTTAGATTTATAGCTGAGGTTTAATTTGGGAATATGGCACAAGCTTACAAGGGTGCAACCTTCCTGTGACATGGGGGTTCTTCCTAGAACAGGGTGGAGGGGTCATGGGGTAAGGGGGACTGGAATTCCCTTGAATAGGCTGGGGTCATGTTCAGGGTAAAGAGTGTGGGGACCCTGCTTGGTCAGTGGTACAGAACAGAGTGGTCCCTACATAAGATCCTTGCACCATGATGAACTTTGTATAGTATAATGATTCACAGAGTATATACAGAATGCTAATTTGAAGAAGTCTGGGTAAGGGAACTAAGCCTTGGGCTATTTCCCAGGCATGCCTTCTAAGCTGTTTCAAGCTAACAGGGTGTAGGATAGGTACAGAGACAAAAATATAAGGGGGCTTGATATAAGGAGTTTATTCCATTATAATTGACAAATCAGGTGGTGTGTAGTGACCTGGGATGTGGGTTTGCATATAACACTATTGGTAATTTCTATTAGTAATAGATTTTTGATTCTGTTAGCCAACCATTTCTAATTCCTTCAACTAGTTTGCTTCATGTATTATATCAATAATTTTTAGTCTTTGATGCCCTTGTATGAATACTATCCAGATTGTCAATATCCTTTCTAAAATGATAAGCCCTGATATTCCCAATTACTTATAAGATTAGCTTTTTTGAAGTTCCCTGATAAAACTCTGTTGACATTATTGCATGGAATACTAAAATTTTTTTTTATTTCATCCATATTTTTTCAGTCTCCACTGGCTGACTTTTTGCATCCAAAGATGTTATTCCAATTAATTTTATTCATGTTGAATTTGGTGCATCATTTTAATCTTACAAGATCTGGTTGGTTTGTTGGTTGTTTTTCATGGATTTTCAAGAGAACCATGTTGGAGTCAAGGTACAGTGTATCTGACTATGGTTGATCAGATCAATATGAACTTGGAAGGCTCTTCCACAAGTTGGACACACATAGTCGATATAACACTTGAAGTAGATATTTCTCTATATTTGTGTGTCTTGTGTATCTTTTGAGCTACTAGAATTATGCTTTGCTCATAGATCATAGTGCTTTCCTTTATACTGGCATGCTATGCTGGACAGTCCTGTGCCAGTGTTTCCCATGTTCCAAAATTCTGCAGAGAGACCTTGAGAGTGTTCTTTTATTGCTTCTTCTGACTTCCATGTGAGAATCTGCCTTGTGTCAGCTCTGTGTAAAATAGCATTTTAAGCAAATGTATATTTGGGATTCTAACAATGTGGTCAACCCATCAGAGTTGCATTCTCTGCAGTAGAACTTGAATGTTTACCAGTTCAGCCTGAGAAAGCATATCAGTGTCTGGTACCTTATCTTGCCAGGTGATCTTTGGAATCTTTCTAAGATATTCAAAGGGAAGTGATTCAGTTTCCTAGCATAGCACTGTTACACTGTTCTGGTTTCACAGGCATACAACAATGAGGTCTGTAGGCTCTGTAGACCTTAAATTTCACAAGAAGACATGAGTCTTCTCTCCCATGCTTTCCTTGAGTCTCCAAAATACTGAGCTAGCTCTGGCAATTCATGCATCACCCTCATCCTCTGTGTACATCTCTAGAAAGTATTAATGCCAGATAAGGGAAATTATCCCCAACATTCAAAATATATCCATTTTGGGGGTGGAGCCAAGATGGCTGCTTAGAAGAAGCAAGGTCCTGCAGCTCTTAAACCTCCACCCTAAACACCCATAAAATCATGAGCCCAAACAAAGTCTAGGACTCTCAGACTCACAAAAATACAGAAAACACATCTCTCGTTGAAGGCAGCTCAGGAGCAGGGGCTCATTGTGGCGGCCTGGAGCGGAGGCCAGCCCAGGCTGAAGTCAAGACCGTTGCCAGGCCTGGGGTGGTGGGAAGGAGCCAGGCTGAGGTGAGCCAAGCCCCACCACAGCCAGTCTTCAGAGAAGAGGATCTATAGCCTCCAGCACCTCCACATCTGCCAAGACATGAGGAACGGGGACGGGAGAGGGGCAGCTCACACCTGAACAGAGACCAGCACAGCACAAAACCACATCCCCAGCCAGGCCAGGCCCCAGGGCGGCCAGGAGGAGCTGAGTTTCCCAAGCCACATCTTGAGTCTACTTCA
>JAQQSW010000102.1:75647-99203 GCA_028646575.1 Pseudocheirus occidentalis
GGCTCTGAAGCAGCCCAGTGGAAGCCACGGCTGCTTTGTTCCTGCTGCTACAGCCGCCTCCCGCTGCTTCCTTGCCCTGGGAGCAGTTTGGCCGGACCGGCTCTTCTCCTCCCCAGTTAGCAAAATCCACTGACCTTTCTCTTAGCCTTTTTGTCTTCTGGCCTAATAAATGTGGTAACTGTGCCTCCAGTGCAGCCAATCTGCTTTCCTTTAGACACAGCTCCCCTCCTGATGCCCCAGGGCCTGAGCCAGCCCGTTTAGGCCGGCTCCCAGACTACTGCAAAGATCCCCACCTGCTGAGCTGCCTGTAGCAACAGATGTGCTTTCTGTCTTTTCCAGAGTTTTGGAGCTTGAAAATCTGTTCAGAGTCCCATTTTATGAGTTTTTTTAGCGTGTTTGTGTGGGAGCTGCAGTGCTTTGCTGTTTGTATGCTGCCATCTTGGCCCGTACATACATTTAAAGACAAAAGAATTTAGTATAACTAATCAATACACCAAACAATTCCATAACTACATCGAGGGTGCAACACTTAACACTTATGGACCTTCTACTTCTTCAAAGTTGTGGGGCCAATCCACTTTCTACATGCAATTTGAAACATATTCAACCAGTTTGTGGTCAACAATATTGGTCTTTTTATTCTTCCTTACAGCTTCTACTTTTGTTCTTTATCTTTCCTGGCTCTCCTCCAAGCTATAATGCTGTCCCTTCTCACTTTTACCTCTTAACAACTTTAGTTCCCTTTAAGGTTCACCTCTTATGGGAGTTCTCTCCTGATTTTGCTAGCTGAGAGTCCTTTCCCCTGAAATTTCCACATGTTTATTTTATATATATATGTAGTCTCGGGGGTGGGGGATGTGTGTGTGTGTGTGTGTGTGTGTGTATTAGGACACATTTCACAGGGGAGGAAACAGAGAAGTTTAGTCATTTGGCCAAGAAATACTCACTGTGATTTCAGGTCCAGGACAGAGGTTCAAGTTTATGTCTCATGACTCCAAATTGTCTGTGTTGCTGCAGCTACCTTGCAAAGATCTCTCAATTGTACCCACATCTCTAGTTGTTTTTGTTCTCTTTTAATTTCATAACATGTTTCTTTAATTGAATCTTTTTTAAACAATACATTAATGTGTTGACAGTAGATTTTATAGCAGAAAGGAATGATTAACAAATTATACCACTATTCTCTTGATTCATTTTGCAATGGAGTTTCTAAAACAATATAGTTTTAATGATTTGGTTCATTTATCCTATTGAAAACTGAAGAATTTTCAGTATAGAAAATTGTATCTGGAACAGTTTAACTGTTATCTTAGTGAACCTAGGAATACCATTTTTAATTTTCTAAAATAATATAGTGTGGTGTAAATTGCATAATTAACTAAGAACAATAACTTGGAAAGTAAATTTGATGTGCTAGGATAATATTTATGTAGGCTAATGTTAAATAAATTCCTGTATTGGAATTTATACATACAGCAAGAAAGAAGAGAGTTGCCATGCAGGGGGAAGCATGGCATTAATTAAGATAAGGAATATATATATATTTACCCCTTCCCACTACTTTCCTGTGGAGTAAGATACCCTGTTGAGTGTGTACATTATTCCGTTCTTAAGCCAAATTCAATGAGAGTTAAGGTTGCTCCATACTGTTGCACCTTCCTGTCTTAGCCTCCATTGTGACAGTTTTCTCTTGTCTTTTTTATATGAGATAATTTACCCTAATCAATCTCCATCTATCTCCTTCTCTCATTATATTCCACTGTCAGTTTTTTTATTTTCATTTTTTTAGATATCATCCCTTCCTATTCAACTGATTCTGTGTTCTGTCTATGTATACATGTACACATATATACACATGTGCAATACATATTTATACACACACTCCTATACAAACACACATGTATGTATGTGTATGCATATATGCATACACACATATGTGTATACACATGCAATATACATAGGTATACTTACACATATGCATATTCATATGCACATATATAAATATACACACATATGCACATATACATATATCTACATGTACATATATGTGTTTGTGTATATATACATACATGTATTTAAAGTATATGTATATACACATATATATTCCCTTCAGCTCAAAAGCCTCATGAGTTACAATTATAGTTTTTGATGTAGGAATGTAAATAGTTCAACTTTAGTAAGTTTATTATAATTTCTTTTTCCTGTTTACCTTCTCATGCATCTCTTGAATTCCTGTTCTTGAAAGTCAAATTTTCTGTGGATCTCTGGTTTTTTTTCATCAAGAATGCTTGAAAGTCCTTTATTTCATTGAATAGTCATATTTTCCCTTGAAATATTATACTCAGTTTTACTAGGTAGGTGATTCTTCATTTTAATCTTAGCTCTTTAGATCCCCAGAATATCATATTCCAAGCCCTCTGATCCTTTAATGTAGAATATGCTAGATCTTTTGTTTTCCTAATTGTATTTTCACAATACTTGAATTGTTTCTTCCTGAAACCTAGTAATGTTTTCTCTTTGAACTGTGAACTCTGGAATTTAGGTATAATATTCACAGGAGTTTTCTTTTTGGGATCTTTTTCAAAAGGTGATAGGTGAATTCTTTCTATTTCTATTTTGCATTCTACTTCTAGAATATGAAGGAAATTTTACTTGAGATTTTCTGAAAGTATGATTTCTAGAATCTTTTTCATCATGACTTTCAGGTAGCCCAATAATTTTTAAATTGTCTCTCCTGGATATGTTTTCCACATCAGTGGTTTTTCCAATGAGATATTTTACGTTGCATTCTATTTTTTTATTTTATATGGATCTGTTTTATTCTGTCTTGATTTCTCATAAAGTCATTAGCTTCCATTTGTTCTAATCTAATATTAAAGACATTATCCTCTTCAGGGACAGAGTCAAGATGGTGGCATAGAAGCAGCAAAACTCCACAGCTCTCCCCTTAGCCACCTCAAATACCTATAAAATATGACTCTAAATAAAATTTCAAGCTCCACAACTCACAAAATGACAGAGTAACACATCTCCCACTGAAGGCAGCCCAGCAGGCAGATGGAAAAAGGCTCATCACAGTATGCTGGAAGCCTAGACTAGTACTGCGGGAACCCATGGCTGGAGCCCTATGGAAGTCAGAACAAGACATGGTAGGAGTGTGAATCACCAGCAGCTGTAGTGTTCTTCAGAATAACCCATAAGAAACAAAGACTAAGTGAAAGGTCAGTGGAACTTGGGTAAATTCAGGGGGAGAGGTTCGGGCCAACTGCCTGAGAGCCAGGAGTGACTGAAGTGGCAGCCCTGCAGCTGCTTCCATATGGCTGCTTCAGAAGCTCCCACAATGCAGAATTCAGTGGTGAGCAGTCATTCAGAGTCTATGTGCTCTTAACTTGAGTTGCCTGGACCAGATTGCAGTCTTGGGTGGTGGTTCTGAGGTGTGTTTTCAGTGATCCATACCTGGTGAGTTTAACTGAAGTGGTGGCCTCCTAAAGCTCAGGCGGCTGCAAAAGTGATTTGGGAGAGAGCTCTTTCTCCTCTGAAAGCAGAGTTCTACTGAAGCTAAAAGTCAAGTAATTGACTGGCAACATGAGTAGGCAATGGAAGCAATGCTAATCCAGCAATGCAACTTTAGATTCCTTTTTGGGGCACAAAAAGGATCAAAGCATGGAATGGGAGGAAAATAATACAGTCAGAACTCCTATACTGAAAGCTTCCAAGAAAAATGTAGACTGGTTACAACCACAGAGCAGCTTAAGAAGGGTTTTGAAAACAGAATAAGAGAAGGGAAGAAAAAATTGGGAAGAGAAATGAGAATAATGCAAGAAAATCATGAAAAGAGAGTCAACAACCTGACTGAATAAAATAACACCTTAAAAATAGATTAGCTCACATGACAAAAGAGTCCCATAAAGCCAAAAAGCCAAGAGTACCTTAAAATGTTGAGTTTGCCAGTTGGAAAAAGAATCTCAAAAGCTTTCTGAGGAGAATAATTCCTTCAGAATTAGAGTGGAGCAAATGGAAGCAAATAACTTTATGAGAAATCAAGATACTATTAAACAGATCCAAACAAATGAAAAAAATTGAAGGCAGTGTGTGAAATATCTCCTTGAAAAAACCATTGACCTGGAAAATAGTTCCAGGAGAGACAATTTAAAAATTATTGGAGTACCTGAAAACCTTGATTAAAAAAACCTAGAAAGCATCCTTCAAGAAATTCTCAAGGAAAATTGCTCTGATATTTTAAAACCAGAGGGCAAAATAGAACTTGAAAGAATTCACTGATGAACTCTTGTAAAACATCCCAAGAAGAAAACTCATAGGAATGTTATAGCTGGTTCCAGAGTTCCCACATCGAGGAGAAAATATTACAAGCTGCCAAGAAGAAACAATTTAAATACTGTGGAACACAGTCATGATAACCCAGGATCTATCAACTTCTTCTTCTTTTTTTTGGACAAAGTAAATTAATTTATTGACCTCTATAATAAAGCTTATGGTTTTTTACATAAGAAAAACTTTTAATAAGCAGCATTGTTTTTCCTTTTGCTGTGGTCACTTGTTTTGTGGAATTTGGCATTGCGTTCTCAAAGTTTTGAGGTATATATATATTTTTTTCTTAAATTTTAATTTATTTTCTTGGTTACATCATTCATTTCTGCAAAGTTTTGAGTTACAAATTTTCTCCCCTTTTTGCCCCTATTCCCCCTATCAACTTCTACATTAAGGGATCAAAGGGCCTGGAATATGATATTCTGCTGATCATGGAGCTAGGATTAAAATGAAGAATCACCTACCCAGCAAAAATGAATATAATGCTCCAGGGGAAAATATGGTCATTCAATGAGGTGGAGGTCTTTCAAGCAACCTTGCTGAAAAAAACAGAACTGAATAGAAAATTTGATATTCAAATACAAGAAGCATGAGAAGGTAAACATGGAAAAGAATTCAAAAGAACTTGTCAAAGTTGAACTATTTAATTGCCAACATGGAAAAACTTTTCTCAGTATGAGGATAATTGAAGGTACTATAAATGTAGACATGTATATGTATACATTCACATCTGTCTATATAGGAGGGTATATTTCTATGTGAATACATATGTGAGTGTATGTATATATGTGTACATAGAGGTTGCAGGATTAATTGAATAAGTTGGGATAGTATTATAAAAGGTGAAATTGAGAGGTGGGAGAGGAATAGTATAACAGGAGATGGGGAGAGACAGAAAAGTGTAAATCCTGCTGTGTAGAAAAGGCGAGGGATATTTATTACAATGGAGAGAAAAAAGAGGAAGGCAAAAGGGCATGGGTCAATCTTACTCTCACTGAAGCTGGCTTAGGGAAGGAATGACTTACACTTTAAATTGGATAACTTGGCATACAGGAGAGTAGGACGAAGGTGATGAGAGGGGGAGCACCGAGGGGAGGGCAGGTTGGGGGAGTGGGTTGTTAAAAGCACACACATTTGTAAATGGATAGGGACAAATTAGATTTTAGAGACTAGAACAAGTTGGGGAGATGGAATAGGGAGGAGGGAAAATAGAGGTACTAGGTTAGGGGTAGCCATCTTGCCCTACCAGAAATTCAGAGGGGTAATGGGGGAGGATATTGGACAGGGATGATTGGGGGAGAGGGTATTTAGTGGGATCACTGGGCATGGTGGGTATGGGAAAGATGGGGAGAACATTTGTAAATCAAAATCTCATGGAAATGAATGATGTAAATAAAAAATAGACAAAAGTTTAAAAAATATATTAAAAATTAAAGAAAAAGAAATTATCCTTTTCAGTGAGTTTTTAAAATTCCTTTTCCATCTGACAAATTCAGATTTTTAAGGCATTATTCTCCTCATTGGGTTTTTGGCCTCTTTTCTCATTTGCATCATTCTACTTTTTGAGGTGTTATTTTTTAAGTGTATTTTTGGGTCTCATTTAGCATGCTGTTGACTCACTTTACAAGATTTTCTAGCGTCATTCTCATTTCTCTTCTAAATATATTCCTGTACTTCTCCTACTTGATTTTCAGAATCCTTGAGTTCCTCCCTGGCTCATAACAAGTTCATATTTTTTGGAAGCTTTTGATGCAGGAATTTTGCCTTTCTTTACTTCTTCTGGTTCCATGTTTTGATCCTTTTTGTCTCCACAAAAAAGGATTCTGTGGTCTGGTTTTTCTTTCCTTGCTTGCTCATCTTGCCAGCCAATTATTTGATTTTTGAGCTCTGCCATGGCAGAACTCTGCTTCCAGAGTGAAGAACTTTTCCCCAATTCTCTGAGGTTTTTGCAAATGTTGTCAGAGGTCTGAGGTGAGCACTCTCTCTGCATCCAGTACAAGCTCTGGCACACTGGCCACACACCCTGGCACCAGATCCAAACTCCAGATCCAAACAGATCAAAGCAAAAGTGTTTGTTTTCTGAAGGGTTGCTTGGTTCCCCTATGATCTGCAGGCCAGGATCTCTGGAGGTAGTTACTTCTCAGCAGCTTCAGCCATCATGCCTCTGCCACCTCTTTCTCTTGCGCCATGGGTTGGATCATGCTCTTCCATCACCCAGTTCAAACAGAGTTCCCTGCTGACCTTTTACTTTCTCTTTCGTGATTATGGCTTGAGAATTCTGGAACTGCCTCAGCTGGCAGTCATTCACTCTTTTAAAGTCTGCTCTCTCTGGTCTCAGCCTCTGGAGGGGGCTTTCCTGGGCTGGCAGTGGCTCACGCCAACTGTGCTTGATTCCCAGCTTGTTGCAATAGACCTTGGAAGCCTGCCATGTGGGCTTCAGTGGAGATTTGTTTCTCCCTGTCACTCTCACTGAAGCACGAAAATTTATTTAGAGTCATATTTTGCAGGTATTGGAGGTGTTTGTGGGGAGAACTCACAGAATTTCCTGCCTCTACTCTGCCATTTTCTCCACCCCCTGATGAAGAATAATTTGGATCCATGCCAAAGTCATTCCCATAAAATGTGATACCAGGGAAACTCACAATTAAAATGGAAGTATCAACTGATGGAATCCTGAATAATTGTGGGCTATTGAATTATTTCCAACTTTCATTAATTATGGAATATTTTCAAAGTTGTTTTCATCTTATTATCCATGGGGGAAATGGTCACATTTGTGATTTTAAAAAGTTGTGTGCACTTCATGATTTAAAATATTACTCAATTATAATTATAAGCTTATTCCCAAGTATACATTTTAATTATAATTTAAATTAATTGTAAATAAAATTTGAATTTTAATTCTGTATTTAAAAACAATGTATCCCATACACTTTTGAAAGTTTATATCAAGCTGTGAAGTATCTGATCAGTATGGCATCCTTCCAATGTACCTATTCATAACTGTTCATTTTGAACATCTTTTGCATATACCTTTCAATAAATTTTCCATGGATAATCAAGATGCCTCCTTCTTACTTCCCTTGATGGTATAAAGATCTCCATACTACATGGAGGCTATTAATCAATTGTTTGATGGTCTTATGACATTACTGATCTATCGTCTGTTCCAAATATAAATCTCTTTAATGATGTTCTTAATGCTATTTCTCTTGGATTTTTTTTGATTGGTAACATAGTATATATTACATGTAGCCATGATAGTACTCTCTTTTACTTTCCCTAATTTATATTTACAGAATTGTATATATATTTCAGCAGAAGTAAAGGTTCAGGTATTGTGGGATTCAATATTATTTTCTGTTCTAATTTCTTGGATAGTGATGACCCTTAACTTTTACTTATTACTTAGAAATTGGGCTATCTTAGAACTCAAGCCTAACATCTCTAAAAATAATTGCTGATTTTATAATGAACTTTTGGTTTAGGAAAAAGATTGATATCATGGAATGCACTGAGAAATTTTACAGAGACCATCTACATTTTCTGATCTCCTTTTCTTGTTTGAAACTTGGTATAGCTTATTTCTAGGTGCAGCATTGATTCAAAGAGTATGTTTTGAAGGCCCAGCTCTATTACTTATGTAACTTTTAAAATACATCTTGTTTAGTGGCATTTATTTTACTGAAATGGTGATTTTGGTGTATACTTTCTCAGTGACCATGAGTAAGCAATTTAACTTGTTTTTTCTACCATACTTTACTCACTTGTTAAATGGGAAAACAAAACAAAATATAAAATAAAAAAAACTTTCAGAGTTCTGTAGTGAGACTCAAATGAATTATTGTGCATCATGTACATCATTGATCTTCTCCCCAAAACAAAAATACAATTTTTTGTATAAAACTTAAAACGCTCTAAATATCAATGACATCTACTATTTTAAATTGTTATTTCTGCTTTACCACTACTAATGATAACCACTTCCTAGTAACTATGTATAATAGATGAAATCCTTCAGAACGAAAAGACAAATGAAAAGCATGGTAAATTGTTATTTCTGCTTTACCACTACTAATGATAACCACTTCCTAGTAACTATGTATAATAGATGAAATCCTTCAGAACAAAAACACAAATGAAAAGCATGGTCAAGTGCAGACTTCGTCTTGCCTCTCTATTACAACATAGGCTTTAAAGAATTTCTACTCTGTCATCACACTTTCCATGAGGAAAGATTTTGTAGCAAGGGTTTTCTGATGCCCAAACTTTCATTATACTTTTGGCCAGAGACTTGTGATAGTAAAGGGGATTTGAAGATCTTCCCTTCCTCTTGTAATGGCTAGCAAATAAATATTTTGCACCTTGTTTTGGTTGAGCCTTGCCTTTGATTATATCAAGTGTTTGTTAAGAAACAGAACTTCTGAAACACACAGTAGGAGGCATTTGCTAATGCAACAGGGAGGAGTGGGACAGGGAGGAGCTATTGACCAGAATAAAAAGCTGAGCACAAGCTGAGAGAGAGCCAGAACTGCTGGGAGCAAGCAGGTTGGAGGCTAAGAAACTAGCATGAGTGAAAGAGGGGCATTCTTGCTTAAAGGAGCCTTTTTTTAAAGCTTGATGGAGTGAAGGCTTGGGAAGCTTTAAGAATGTTGCTGTTCACTTCATTGGTTATGTGTACCAACTTTATGGTCACTGTAATGAATTTGGCTTTCTTGTTTTGGTTTTCAGTTTTCTGATATTTGAATAACTGTTTTGGTTCTGTCCTCCATGCAGAGAGTCTGATACATTTTGTGATTCACAACTACACCAGCATATTCATAGCCACTAAGTGTGCTGTGAATATTGCACTGACATTATAGGACTACATTTTAAATTGTGTTCCCCAATAAAAGAAGTATGATGGAAGAATCAGCATCCTTAAAGTTATTTTTATTTCACTGTGTCTCCCATCATTAGCCCACATATTAGAACTCTATGATTCAATTATAACCTTTCATTTATCCAAATGAAATTGCTATGAAAAAAAAATGAATGGTCCACCACTGGAATTCAGGTTACTAAACCTCAGTTAATTTTTTTTCTCTCTTTTTAAATGATTTTTTCCAATGATGGTAGCAACTCCATTAATTATTTTCAGGTGAATTAGAGTCAAGGTTGTTTAATCGTGCCATACATTATCAGATGTCATCACCCCCTTAAATATACACAAAACATAAAAATAGATTTCCATTATAAAACAGGGCTATATATAAGATATATGCTTAATCTACACAGTAGGTATTTAGTTATTTCAGAGTGTCTATGATGTCATAAGTCAACTTATTTCTTCAGTGAATAGTGTAACATGTGCAGTTTCTCATGTTGTATGATTCTGGGTAATTTAATTCTACAGGTGCTCTATGGAATATTTTCTCTATAAGGAAGATAGCCCTTGAGATCATTTGCCTTTGTGAGTACAAGTAGAAAGTTAGTCTTTTTGTCTCTTAAAAACAAATGAGATAATACATTTATAATAACTCACAAACCTTAAAATGTGATATATGCTAGATATTATTAATATCATTCAATGTTATTATTTAAATGTTTAGATGCTATTATATTAAAACCCATACTTTTATTATTATTATCTCTCATCTCCTGAGACAACTCATTTTTTTCTTATCGTAGATATTTTATATTACATTTATCTAGTAATTCATTGCACACAGTCCATCATTAGACTTATGCTTTACCTGACATTTTTCTTCTTCATCATACACTATGGTATACAAAATTCATAATTTGAAACATCACTGATGGAAAATTTCTGTTGAAAATCTTAGTTTTTGAACTAATGAAGAATTTGTATCCATTAAAATCATGTTAAAACTGCCTTAGTCTTATACACAACATGCTGTCCTCCTATTTTTCAATTTTGGGCATAATTCTGTATCAATTTGCAGTTGAATGATCTTCCAAACACATATTCTGATCTATTGTACAATATATTTTCAATCTGTTTATTACTTTCATTTGAAATTTGTTAAGATCAAATTCTTTAATAATCATGAATCTCATTGGGGATGAGCTGTAATGTTCATGGACTTGATATAATCTGTGTATTGACATCCTCACTTAAGGGAATTTATTATGAAATATTTTATTTGGATGCTGGACAATAGCTTCTGAAGAGTAAGGGATATAACTTTTGTGAGTATATATTTTCCTTATTTTGTGAATTAATTGATACTGGTAACTGATCACTTATTGAAGCAAATATTGGACATATCTTAACATTTATATGAGAAATTATTTATTGGAATATGTTTTAAAACTCTTTTCTATTCAGCCAAACAGATCTAGCAATAAAACTCAGAGAATTATTACATTGTCTGCTACTTCCCGTCATTTGTATAATTATAAATTTTAATGTATGAAAAATTATTCATACTTTATATTATCTTTTTTATATTTTCATAAAAATAACACAGATGTGCCTGATCCATGCTTCTACATTACATTCTTCTCCTTCCTCCACATGCCAGCCTTGACCCTAAGACACTTTTATCTTGATTGGTGGAAGGTCACTTTGTTTAGGACAAGACCCATGATACTTCACCGTAAATATCTTCTGATAAACTTCACCCTCAAATCCAACTCTCTGTCCTTGGTTCTGAATTTCTTATAGGTGAAATTTCAGTATGTGAAGCAGTTGATAGCTTGTGGGACCTGAAGTCAGAAAGACCAGAATAAAAAAAAATAACTCAAATGATTATTAGCTGTATGACACGGAGAAAATCACTTAAACTTCTTTGCCTCGGTTTTCTCTTCCTTGAAATGAGCTTGAGAAGGAAATAGAAAACTAGTGTTTTTGCCAAAAAAAAGCACAAAAGGGATCAGGAAGAGTTAGACATAATAGAAAAATGACTAAAACACAACAGCCACAATTATAACAAAAGCAGAGAAATAGTAACAGTAGGTCCCCCCAGAATTCCCATGGAATTCCTCCCATCTTCCCTCAATGCTTTGGCACAGATGCACTCCAAAATAACTGATTTCTTTATTTTGTTTCCTGATAGTATCTCCTTCTTTCACTTTACAAGTCCACTTAAGAAGATGATTTATGAGGAGTGGCTTTTGTAGGAAAATGCAAAACTGGGGATTGAAAAAGGAAACATATGCTTTCTTCTTAGTTCAACTTGTTTCAATGTATTTATGTTTGTGTTTCTCTATTGTTCATTACATTTTCAGATTTTTTTATTGTATCCTTGACAATTGCTAGTTGTTCCCTGAAAAATGAGGATTGTAATTTGCATGAGATTTCCCATCTCTATTTCCTCCAGTATAATTGACAATATCTTTTTGAATTGACAGATTATATTGTCATAGATTCACAGAATTTCAGAGTTTGAAGGAAACTCTGATATTATCTATCTAGTCCAATATTTACCAATATAGCCTCTCTATAACCTACCTAACAAGTAAGTTGAAAAGCATTTTACTTATAGGTGTCAAGTAAAAAGAACCCACTACTCACAAAGGCATCCTATGCAACTTTTGGATGACAGTAATCATTATGATTTTTCCCTTTAATCAAGCTTTTTTCCCTTTTATAGTACGTTTTAAATTTATTCTCTTTGCATTCTTTTCACATAGATCACTTACATATTCTAGTAATCCAGTAAAAAAAATGTGCTAAGTATATGCTAAATTAATTGCCATTACACATGATAGAGGGGTTTGCATAATTAAGTGAAACTATGCACTATGCCATGCAGAATTACCCAAGATGGACGGGTCAGAGAGCAGAATTCTGACAAAAGGGTGCCACTGGAAAAGGAAATGGTATGCCACTACTGTATCGTTGCCAAGAAAACTCCATGAACAGTACTAAAATGACAAAAAAGATGACATTGGAAACTGAGCCCCTCAAGCAGTGAATGACAAATTTTCAACCATTATTTTTTTCCAGCTCGTCTCTGAACGTTTTTTTTTTCATTTAAAGTCTATTGAAAGCAATGGTTCCAGTATTATTTGTTTCAGGACTGTTATTACCCTGGTCTGTTGGAATAGAATATGTACTATTAATGAAGTTATCTCATAAGCCACATAGACATTTGAGAAACTATATACTAAAGAATTCAACTCATGCATTGAGAATGAAAAAAATATTGCAAAAACATCTTTTTCTTCCTACAACCTGAAGTTTATTATAAAAATGTTGCTGGAAGAATATAGTATTTTATCTCAGAATGAACTGCCAGGAACATCAAAAACCTTGAGACCTTTTTCTTCCTAGTATAGTGAGTTTTCAAATTAAAAGTTGGAGACAAAATAAGCTAATTAATTCTTTGTGTAAAATGTTAATTTATACTGTGCAATTTATCGTTATTAAATTTCACCTTCTGATATGCTGGTAAAATTGCTGTAAGAAGTTTTAAATTTCATATAAGCTGAGGCTGGCAAGGGAAACCAATGTTCACAGTAAAATCCATTATACACGCCCATTCCATAGACCCACATTATTTATATATATACATACACACGTGTGTGTATACTTGTTCACATACACATACATGCATAATTATTAATATCCTATTATATTCCAGTCACTGTGCTCTGCCTCAGTCACACCACATCTGGAGAAGCATATTTATGTCAATGTGTTCATATCTAAATAGGAAATTGATAGGCTTTAGAGCAGTGGTTTTCAACCTGTGGATTATGTTCAATTTGTAACAATGAAAATATATCTTGCATATCAGATATTTACATTATGATTCATAACAATAGCAAAATTACAGTTATGAAGTAGCAATGAAAATAATTTTATGGTTGGGGGGGTCACCAAAACATGAACAACTGTATTAAAGGGTTGTGGCATTAGAAAGGTTGAGAACCACTGTTTTAGAGTTTCTAAAGGAAGATGATGAGGATGACAAAGCACCTTGGGTCTATATTTTCTTAGATTTAATTGGAGGAACTGGGATAAGGGAAAACTCAGATTGTTATGATAGTTTTTTCCATATATATAAGGGGTAGTAATGTGGAAAGAGATTAGACATTTTGGGAGCCTTTAAGGTAACAACTAGAGACAATATGTGGAAGTTTTTAAAAGGGGGCAAATTTAGTTTGATGTCAGGGGGAAATCATAACATATAGAGCTGAAAGGATGAAATGGGGGTGCTTAAGGAAAGGTGGGTTCCATTCATTGGAGGTTTTAAAGTAGATGCTGCATGACTAATTTTCAGTTATGTTATTTTAGGGGTCATTTCAGACATATTTTGAAGTAGATCATTCCCAAGGTCTTTATGTCTTTGAAACTCTGAGATTTTTATCAAATAATTTTCTTTTTCTTCACTATGATTTGGAAATAGATGATAATACCACTATCTTCTTTATTAATATTCTATTTAGTGTTGTAAGATGTTTGCAAATATTCTGTTTATCTTTAAAATGTAAAAAAACAATTAAATTCAGGTCCACTGGGGATTATAATATATGTAGGTGTATGTATGTATATACATATATTTGTGTATACTTTTATCTACATCTATATACATATATAGAGTATAAATTAAAATATTTCTCTGTTAAATACCACCATTAGCTAATTTGAGTGTATATTGATGGCATTAATAATCATAAAACTTAAAATCCATATAACAAGGTTTTTTCTATGTGTGTCTAAAACTGAAAAACACATTTTCCATGTTCTAGTACAGTGGCTTACTCAAGGCAACCTCAAGGTAATGGTGCTTAGTGAGCTAATTCTACCAAGCAGGAATAATATAGCATATTTCTCTACCTTCAAATAGAGAATCTGCCAACATGAACAAAAGGTATAAAATATTTTTTTTTTGCAAAGGGAAAATTCCATTCTCAAAGACTGGGTTAAGTGGGTGCCCATTTCTCATATGAAATCCTAACAGAAAATACAATCCTTATTATTTTTAAATATTGAATATCAATATCAAAATTTGGATAGCAATATCAAATACTTAAATCTTTGAGAACATAAGCCATGATTATCCACATTTTCTAATGTATTTTTACTATTTATAAATAGATTTTGAATACATTGATTTTTTGGAATCTTTTCTGAAATTTCTATTATCTCATATTTTTGGTTACTAGTCAATGAGATATCATATGTGTGAAAACAGAGATTTATACCATATAAAAATTTAGATCTGAAAGACTTAGGTGCTGAGTTAAATTTTCTAATTTTATATATACAGAATTTAAAACTCAGAGTAGTTACCTTAAATCTTTTTATATCCCTTGATGTATTAGGAGGAAAAGAAAAGAATGTTAGTTTATATAAATGTAGTGGACAAACTATTAGATATGCAGTCTGCGGGCCCTCCTGGCTTTATGTCTCATCTCAAACAATCATCGATTTTGTAAGCACAGACAAGTCCCTTAACCTCTCCTAAGTTTCTTTGTCTACGACACAGTTATAAATATATCTGAAGCACTTAATTTATTGGGTTCTTTTTAAGGTAAAATGAAATAAATTAGTATACTCTACAAACATTGAAGCACTGCATAAGTACCAGTAAACAAATGAAATAATATTAATAAGTAGTAATTGTAGTCTTAGTTGTAGTCATAGTCGTAGTTAAAGGATAGTAGTATTACTCTTTGATTAGTTTCTTTATTTAGAACCTGAGTCCTGGCAGTGACTAGCTTATTGTGATAAGTGCAGCAGTTAGTTTCTCTGGCTGTCATTACTATGAATATCACACAGGTAGCTGGTTATCACATTTTATGTTCCAACCTACTTACACCTTTGTTCTTTTGTTATGTTTTGCATTCAATTCATCAACAATCCTAATTAAGTTTCCAAGTAGGCATTTCACATCTAATCTGTCTTCAAGTCTATTGAAATTGAACTAAAGAACTAAGGTCTCATTGAACTAGACAGAATTTAAAGATTAATTTAGATTTCAAAAAATATTTCAGTTATTATTGGTTAGTCCTTTGTACACACTACTAGAATAATTTGGCCCTTTTATTTCACCTTTAAAAAATGAATTTGCTTGTTCTTTCAAAAACTGCTTTTTGTGGACTTTTTTTGTACTTTTCTAGGTCCTTATTTGTCCTTCTCCTCTAAGTTTTTTTTTCCAGCAACTATTGTGTTTATACCTGATATCGGAAGTAAGTTCCAGGGCTGACGTGATATGCATAAAGTTATTTCTTTGCTATCTTACCCTATCATAACCACAGTTTTTCTCCTCCCTGAAGGAATACCATGATATTATATTTTCTTACTCCCATATATAAGAAAAATATCTGCTATCAAACTGCTCATTAATGCTTAGATGTAGAAATCTTTACAATGCATTATACCTCCTAACAACTCTCTAAAACAGCTCCAAAAAGTATTTTGTTTTGAGTAGAAGTCAACGTACAGTGACAAAATTTTGTTTCTGAAACATAATTGTTAGAAAAAATTGAGTGATATGGGACATGGTCTAAAAGTCATAGCTACATGGATGATTTATCTACTTTACTTCACAGTGAAGATGTCAGAATGCCTAGAAAAAGATATCATGAATGGATCAAGCATTGGGTATCTGGTTTATAGTTTATTCAATTTCAAGAGATTGTTTGTTTCAATCTGTCATTTTATGAGGAATGAACTTAAGGGCTAGAGAAATCAAATATTGAGGTATCAAATGACATTGTCTAGAAATGAACCCTGGTAGCCAGGTTGTATAATTTATTGAGTGCTGGATTTGGAATCAAATCCAATTCATGAGTTCAAATCCTATTTATTCTGTGTGATCCTGAGCAAAGTCAATTTACTTCTCTGAGTCTAATTTTCTCATATGTAAAATGGATATAGCAATACCACCTACTTGAAAGAATTATGCAAATAAAATGTGGTACTACATATAAAACACTTTAGAATCCTTTAAGCACTATATAAATCACAATTATTATTATTATTATTATTATTATTATTATTATTATTATTATTATTATTAAACAACTTCTGACTTCTAAACAAACACTTTTTATACCAGGCCATATTAGTTATTAATAATATTGGCACATCCAAATGTTGAAGTTATTTGTACATATTCCTTGCAACTTTCTTCCTCAAGTAAGGGGAGACATCCTTTGAACTTCTTTCTTCTGCTGCTGTTTATCATGTTCTCCAACCTCAGCCACATAGTCTACTCAAATTCCTTATTTTTAATTTCTTTATTAAAACCTTGAAATGTGATGTTTTCAAAGTGCTTAACACAGTGTATGGTTTATACTAGGTATTTAATAAATATTTGTTCTCTTCCCTTACCTTCCCCACAAAGAGTGTCAATCTGGTTAATGTTGCCATATCTCATCATTCCCAAGACTTATTTGATCTCTCATTGTTTTCTATGGTCCATTAAGGGAAAGTAATACACTAGGAAATAGCAATGCCAGTTAGCAAACTATTCGTGATGTATGAGAGGTGAGAGAACATTCCTGGCACTGTGTTGTCTATTAAATATGGACATCATTGAATCCATGGGGGCTACCTATACAAATTGTTGATCAGATCCTTTATTTTATAGCCATTTCACTGGATTTTTTTTGTTGATAACAAAAATAGGTAAAACAAAACACAGCCTAATAGAGAGACAGAAGATTGCTTCTGAGAGCAGTCATCAGAGCTCCTCAGAGTAGCTGATAGTAAGTGGGATGCCTGAATGGTACATCAATAAATCATACAATAACCACTTATTAAATGCCTACTATGTATCAGGCACTGTGTTACATGCACAGTTACCTTGGATTTTCCACAAAGACTACTGTACCCAGAATATCCCACAAAATCAGACCAAATCAGCCACAGTGTTATATGTTGGAAAAAATGAAGTTTGAAGAGAGTTTGTGTTTCAAGGGATAAAGGAAGAGTGAAGGAAAGTATGGATGAGTCTTAATGTCGAGACTAAATGCATGGATGCAAGACTGGATTATCAAAACACCTTGGTGAATTCCTGGTACTTGTGCTCAATTCCTTGATTGGCTGTTCTCAAAGCTACTAATGTGAATGACATCAGAGGCATGATAGTAAATACTTCTGAATCTTCCTCTGTATAATTGAATATCTTTTATAGGTGCCCTGAGAGTGAGCATGTTCTTGCCTATGAAATCAATCATTTAGTAAACATGTATTTATGAATACTTTATTACATGCTAAAAGAAAATGAATGACTTTCTCAGGGAAATAGAAGTAGTAAGAAGCACTTAGGTTTTGAACCCATTTTCTGACTCTAAATACAACATTCTTAGAATAAATCAAATTCATCTCCTAATGGAAACAGACAAAACTGTGAAAAGTAGTACCAAAGAAATGATAATTAAAAGAGGAGAAAAACTTGCAGAAACAGAGGAAGAGACTGAAAAGAGAACAAAAGATTGATTTGTGACAAAAAAGTATGAAAAGTAAAAACAGAGATATAGATTGACTAGTGCCAGTGGGTCAGAAGCATAAATTCATGGCCATCCCTGACTTTTATCCTCTTACTATCATATATTACAATAAATTATCACTCATTAAGCACCTAGTCATCATTAGCATACTTATATAATGTTTTAGAGTCATTTTTTTATTTGGTTAAAAAAATAGCGAGGGTATTGAAGTAAGCTAAAGTCTATTTTTTTCTTCCTTTGCATTTTATTTCATTTTATTGCCATGAAGTATTCATCTCATTGAATCATTTAGTGATTTATCCAGCAAAGTCACAGTAAATAACTACCTTACAAGCACCATGTCAAATTTTGAAGTATCTAAGTTTTATCCTACATGTTTTCAGAAGGCAATTAATAATGACCTCCCATTCAGAAGAGACAGAGATACCATATGGTTGCAGGAGATCGTAATTGTTCATTCCAACATGAAATTTATAATTGTGGTGATTAATACTTTAAAATACAAAACTTAAGCTTTGGTATTTGAACTTCTGATTTTTTATTCTTATGGGCCACCAAAAAAAGACATTTTTTTTCTATTTAGGCTTAAAACTAAAAGAAAATCTGATGATTTTAAAGAAGTCAGGTCAAATTGTTGTTGAAGAGAAACAGACTTGGCAATATTAATAATACTCACCAGTGTGGACTCTAGAAGAGGGTAAATCAATAATTACTTAATTCCCTGAGTGGCAACATAATTTTTTGGGCAGTATAGGGGAAGGTGGAGCTATGTGATGCTGGCAATATTAAGACAGTTGTGAGAATTAGGGCCTAAATTTTATTAGTGGTAATACCAATGTATCTTTCCCATATTTCATTGATTCTCTAGGCATTAGCATTTTATTATTACATAAACTAGTTTCTATATGATTCAGAAATTTTTCATGAGTTTCTTTATATTGAAAAAGAGAAAAAAATTAAAAAGCATAACCTAATGACTAGTCTTCCATTGATGGGACTTTCAAACTAGATTCATCCTTCCATCAAAAGATATTCCTCATTTTATCTTTCCCTATTAGGGGTATTTTTTAAGTGTATAAAGTATTGAAAAAAACATGGCATAGAATATCTGAAGGGGGCAGTGCCACAATGTTAGAATAAAGTACTCAGTTAATATTTTTCAACATTCTCTCCAAAATACCTTAAAATAAAACCTCAAATCAAAATCTGGAGTGGCAGAGCCAACAAAAGATCAGAATGAGACTTTCTTCCAGCCCACAAGAACATGAGAGATTTGAAAGAAAGATCTATGACTTAAGAGAAAAGGATGGCTCAGAGCACATGTGAATGATAAACCAGGATTGGGACAAGGTGGTGGTGCCAGAAGCTGTAGTAGCTTCAGAAGCACCCAAGCCCGAAATGGTTAGTTGGTTGTTGTCCTTCATTCTTGAAAATCAACATGAAATCATTACGTTAGAGTTGTGGTACAGTGTGACTGACTGTTGCTGGCTGATCAGACCAATGTGAGCTAAGAAGGCTCTACCAGATTGGATACAAAGAGTCCAATTAAAATTTGAAGTGGAGATGTTTCTAAATTTGTTTCTAAATCTCATGTTTCTTTTGAACTATTACAATTCTGCATCACCAATATAGCATAGCACCTTCTTTGATGCAGGTACAACATGTTGGGTGGTTCTTTGCCCTCATGTCATGCAACTGATTCTTCAGAGAGACCTTGAAATTGTCCATGTATGTCCAAAGCAGCCCATCAGAGGTGAGTTCCTTACAGTAAAGTTTGAATATGAGACAGTTTTGTTTGAGAAAGGACTCCAGGGTCTGGTAACTTATTTTGCTAGGTGATCTTTGGAATCTTCCTAAGAGAATTCAAATGGAGGAGATTAAAATTCTTGGCATGGCACTGATATACTGTTAGGGTTTCACAGGCATATGAAAATGAAGTCAATAGAGTAGCTAATCTAATACTTCTCTCCCACTCTTTCCTGTTCTACTTTTTTTGACTGTCAGAGACTGCTGACAAGATTATTGAAAACATCAGATTAAAAAGAACAGAAGCACACAATCTGTTTGGATTCACAAGTCAACTCTAGCAAATATTTAAGGAATACTTAATCCTAATGTCATGTAAACTATTTGAAAGAAAATAAGGAGTTCTCCCAAATTCAAGGAGGAGGTACAAGAGGAAAAAAATAGTTTATTTTACATTTAGTAAATTTTACATTTATTGAAGCAATTAAATCTAATTTTAAACAGACATGGCATTGTGAAGAGTTTCCCTTAGATACAGGAAAATATTGTTCAAAGTCCTGTTCTTTGACAAAAAATGGCTGAAACAATTAATCTCTCACTTCCTCAAGTCAACTCTTTATGTCATACAATTGAAAAACTTGATTATGATTATCACTTTGTTCCCAACTGATAGGATGGTTCCCATAAAAGATAACTCATCTTCCTAATACAGGCTTTCATGTTTTATATAAGGACTAGAATTTATACTTGGGGGACTTTGAGCCTAAAGGACATAGAAGAAATTAAGTTGACACTTCTTTTGAACATGCCCAAGACTTTACTCTAACAATGCAAATCTGAAACTGATTGGCAACTCATGAAATAGAAGAAATAAAAGAACACAGTAGACTTTCAAATATATCACAAAATTTTATTTAAATGCTAAATTTTAAATTAAGACAGAAATTTACTAATAAGGAATGCTGATGCCTGTGTAAGTATTTGATTATAAGAGAAAGTAGGAGGATTTGTAAGGTGTACTCTCTATAATTATAATTCTCATAAAGGAGCTTTAATAATGCTGAAGATGAAGAATATGACATAATATTTTATGCCAGAAAATTAAATTGCATATTACTCTAGTAAGTCCTGAAAAATTAAAACATACTCTTTTCATTCAAATTATTCACCAAAGTTCAAAAATGGTGAGCTACTATGTATATATAGTAGTACTGTGTTTCAAAGCATGTATCCTAGGCATTTTCCCCCTTAAAATATTGAAGTAATTTTAAATGTATGGAAATTTTTAACCTTACTTTTAGAATAACAATGTCTATTTTTACAACATTTTAGTAACAGGAAAAAAAAACTTGTGTCATTTTGAAATAAGCAAAATCACAAGAATAGGCAGTAGTAAGTAAAGATTGCATTTTGTAGGAGAAAATTTGTTTTTTTGCTTGAACAGTTTTATAATTCTGAACCTATATGAAATGGGCTATTGATAGCTAAAGATTTATATTGCCATTTTGTTTGCTAAATTAAATCTCTAAAGCATTTATTGAAATAATTTAGAATCTGCACTAAATTACATATTTGCAACATGTGCCAAAATCACTCATTACTAATAAGAAAAATCTTAAAGGAGAATGGCTTTCTTAGATAACTACAGTATCATTTAATGTATCTAATGCAGGTAGCTTTTTTCCTGTGGCTTAGAGACAGTATGAAAAGCTGAAAGGTCCCTGAAATTATAAAGCATTTTTAGAACATTTGTCTTGCTACCAAACTGGGTCTCAAAACCATCAATCAGAGTAGCAACTATTGTAAGAAGAAAAAAAAGGGACCCAACCTTCATTCCTGTCAACTCCAGTACCAACTACAATCCAACAGCCATTCAACAGGAAAGTAAGCCTGAGAGCAGTGCCCACTAACCCTGTTATTATCTGTCACCAAGTGGGACAATCCTTGTGGAAATACAATCTGTCAGTCAGGTGATGTCTTCCACAGAAAAGAAAGTACTCTCAGCCAAATTATTTTACTTTGTCAAATCATTAAATATCAGAAATGGACGTAATTTTATCAATGGCAATGATATTGTATAAGTTGCATTTCCATCTCCTATTTTATTGTTACTTAAGGACTTAAGGTACTTCTCATCTGACTTGCAGCTTACATCTTACAGCTTACAACTCCTTTACATACTATTTTCTTAGCATGTGAAGTATTATAGAGATGGTTCAGCATTGAATATAAATGTGTATATATGTATTTATATGTATATGCACATGTACACACACACACATATGTATACATATATATGGATTTTATATATGTGTCTATGTGTATATATACACACATTCCTAGAACTTAGCACAGTGTTTTTTATATATTAAGTACAGGAGACATATTTTTCATTCATTCATACATTCAAATGATCTTAACATTTAATCCTTAAATATCTTTTAAATGGAATTATGATTAAAATTTCCAAAATATTTTCTGTTCATTTACTTTTCATTGCTAGGGTGACAACCAAAGAGACAGGGAATTACAAGGAGTAAGATAATTTAATTTATTCTCTTTGTTTTTTTCAACTTAATATAAATTAAGTATTCTAATTTGTCTAACACTGATTGTCTCAGGCCTATGATATAGTGCTATGAAATATACACAGTCACAGGAAAAGACATAATTCACAACCTCATGGAAATATCAAGCTAATTCTCCCAGTCCTTATGGGAATAAGCAAATGGTAGTAGAGTGTAGGTATGGAGATAATAGGGTCAATTGAAAAAGGGAGTAATACAGAATAATAGAAAAAGACTGCAATTATGTAGATAAGGATGTAATGAAGTGTTCCTACCTCTTTCATAGACTATGATGTTTTTTGAGAGAAGGGATTTTTTTTTATTCCTTTGTATCCCCAGTTCTTGGTACAATGACTGACACATGATAGGCTCTTAATAAATACTTCTTGACTTTAAATGGTTATAGATACTCTTCTTTAAATTATAGTTAAAAATCTTCTTGAGAGGCAGGTTAATGTAGCAGATTTGGAATGTCTAAGACCCGAAGTCATTGTTAATCAATTGTTTAATTGTGAGTCCTCAGGCAATTTACAACCTCCTCTAAATTCCTTTAACTGTAAAATAGGGATACTGATAGTAATAGCATTGCTTGCCTCAGAAAACAATGGTGATGTTCAAATAATATATGTAAAATGACTTGAAACTGTAAATCATATATTAAACATCATTTCCTTCTTTTCACATGAAGTTTTTGTGTTTGTTAGAGATTAGGAAAAATACATAAGACTGTTTTCAGATAGAATATAATGTGAAAGGATAAGATTTCTTGGAGAAGGAAGGTTTTATTAAAAAAAATTTTTTTTCAGACTTTGCATTACATAATTACATTGATTCAAATTCTGGAAAATCAGTCAAAATACAGGAAGGAACAGGTGTGTCCTCTCAGAGAGACTGGAAGAGGAAAATGGAGGTGAGAAATATGGAAGTCAAAGTGAAAAGGGGCCTTTAATAATGACTAATGGTCAAACAAAGAGCCTTTCATCTGGGTGAAAAGCTTGATGGTTAGTACAATGGAGACTACCTGGAGAACATCCTGAATGATTTTAAGGAATAGATGGCTTTGATTAAAGTAGTAAGAGAAAGTGATAAACTTGGTACTCCAGGCCCCAGAAGGAGAACTCTGGAAGATTTTACCCTCTGATGAGTGGAGGGAATTATCTGATGTAATGGAATAATAATCATGCTAAAAGGGAAAATTTGTCTTTCAAAACAAATGATTAAGTTAGTTGCAGAAATAGAATGGTCTGGATACTTCTGCTTTCCCAAACTAAAGTGTTCCTCCTTGGGGAAACCATGCACAGTCAATTCTAAAGTATTGTAAAAATTGCAATCATAAAATCACAATTATGTAATTTTTATGAAATTCTTTTTCATTGCTTTTGAGTAGTCTAAATATTTGATACTGGAAGAGACTTCAGGGTCTGATTAATAAAACAAGTAAAGTAAGATCTTTTGTACAAAGTCACATGGCTGGTTAGAAAAATATTGGGAAACACTCGTT
>JAQQSW010000103.1:0-2500 GCA_028646575.1 Pseudocheirus occidentalis
AGAAAAACTGGGAAGAGAAATGAGAATGATGTAAGAAAGCCATGAAAAGTGAGTCAAGAGCCAGTAACAGCCAGTCCCAAAAAAATTCTGAAGAAAATAACACCTTAAAAAGTAGACTAACTCAAATGGCAAAAGAGGCCCAAAAAGCAAATGAGGAGAAGAATGCCTTAAAAAAAACAAATTTGCCAGATGGAAAAAAAATTTCAAAAACTCATTGAAGGGAATAATTCCTTCAAAATTAGACTAGAGCAATTGGAAGCTAATGATTTTATGAGAAATCAAGATACTATAAAACAGATCCAAACAAATGAAAGATTAGAAAGCAATGTGAAATATCTCATTGGAAAAACAACTGACCTAGAAAATAGATCCAGGAGAGATAATTTAAAAACGATTGGACTACCTGAAAGCCATGATCAAAAAAAAGAACCTAGAAATCATCCTTCAAGGAATTCTCCAGAAAAATTTCCCCTTGGCCCTCACCTCTCCAGCAAAAGGAGAGATAAGGGTATAGCATCAGAGATTTAGAGCTGGCATGGCCATATCTTAGCAAGTCCAGCCCTCTTATTCTATAGGTGGGGAAAAAGAAGCCCAGAGAGAGCAAGTGACTTCTCCAGAGTAGGGAGGGAGGGCCAGAATTTGGACAAAGGTCTTGGGATTCCAAATGTCAAATTCTTTCCACAATATGGCCTGGCCCCCTGCAAGTAGCATGAATTCACCCATTTGGTAGTCACTTTCTCAAATCAAGCAAAGGCAGTGAAACTCTGGGATGCCATGAGAGCTGCAGAAGCAGTCAGCTCAGCCAGCAGCTTGGAACCCCCATTGGGATGTACATCTAGCTCTCCAAACACTTTGAGGCTTGTGCTATCTATCCCTGGAGCCAGCCAGTTCTCTTGGAAGCCAAAAGAATGAAGAGACAAATTTCAGTGAGGACATGCCCTGGACTCAGACCCATGGTTCTCTGTTAGGGAGGTGGAGGCTTGGGGTTGACAAATGCCATGGAGCCTGGAGTAGATGGAGGGGTTATGAGACCACCCCTACACCAGGAACTGACAGGTCCTTGTGGTGGGACAAGGATTGCATTGGTGACCCTGGCCTGGAGGCAGTGAGCCCAGTGAATCTGAGTGTGTAGCCCTCCTGGGAATCGTGGTCATGGAAGGCAATTTCAGAAATGGGAGCATCTTGCCCTTTGAAATTTCCCTTTTCAGATTCCCCCAGTCTCTGGTGCCCCCACAAATTACTTTGGAATTATGTCATCCATGACCCGGGACCCCTTAGGGGCTCTGAGCTCACATGAACCCGAGTGCATTTTGGCGGGCTGACCTCCCAGGGGTCAGGTCCTCTTTCTGGCTCTGCCCTGACATCCGAGTAAAACTCCAGAGAAATGTCTAAGCAAAGTTAAGGCATGACTCATGTCTGCAGTCTCCCCCCATGTGGGTAACAGGATCCCCTCCCACAAAGGTGCCCAGTGTCCCATGTGAGCATCACATAGAGGGCAGAAGCTTCTTCTATTACTGAAGTTGAGTAACATACAAAGGACTCCAAAGCAACCACAAATAAATGCAGGAAACCTCAGACATTAAATAGTGCATTACACTCATTATACTCTCCCTGGAAGGTTAAAGAAAAGATTCTCAGTGTAACTGCTGAACAGACATTCCACGTTTACCCAGGCCCAAGTTTCTGAGCATCTCACAACAATTCTCATGGAAGGGTGGTGGAGCCCCAGGTGTCCTGGCCAGCCTGGGCAAGGCTTTCTTTCTTCATTTACAGGATAGTGTTGTTGGCTCTCCTCTTCCCCATTAAGGATATCTTCCCTGTTCAAGACAGTCTTGAATCCGAAACTCTAGGTTTTCTTCAAAGCTGAAAACACTCATTTCTCAGGCCCCTTGTCTCTGACCTGTGCTTGGAGAAACAAAGTCAGAAAAAAATCCCGAATCTGAATCCAAGAACCCCAGTCCTGGGAATGGCTGCCTAAGAACGTCTCCCAGGGCTGGGTCTCATAACTGCAAGTTGGTGTTCTTCCTGGGTGATAGAGGAAAGGGAAATCCCTTCTTCCACTGGGGACTTTCAATAGTCACAAGAATCTGCCATGCAGTTTTTTGGAGTTTTTTTTCCTACTCTTCTATGAAGTAACTTGTGGCTCTGTAGTTTCCACCCTCATAGCATCTCCCAAACATGACCCTTCTCAACTTGGACACTTTCCCCCTCCCCCAGGCTCCCATCTCCTCATGCCTGGACTATTGCAGTAGCCTTGAGGGGAGAGGTGGTGCTGCCTGCCTCATCTCTCCCCACTCCAATGCATCATCCCTACTCAGTTGTCAAGTTGATTCTAAAGGGCAAGTCTGACTATATCACACACACACACACACACACACACACACACACACACACACACACACACACACACACCCCGCCTCATTCAGTAAACTCTAGTGGTTCCCTTTTGATTCCAGGATCAAGTATAAAGTCCTGTCTTTGGCCTTTAAAGCCCTTTGCT
>JAQQSW010000103.1:7500-44017 GCA_028646575.1 Pseudocheirus occidentalis
CCTTGCTTCCCGCCGTGAGGGCCCCCATTCTCTTTTCTCCCCACGTGCACGTTCCCACGGTGATACGATGCTGGAGAACTTATTCTCAAGAACTCCTGTTTCCGATAAAAATCCTGTTGCTCTTTGATGCGAGGCCTCACCAAAGTCACCGGCCTCTCTTACCTTCGCTCCACAAAGCTTTGACCCGCCCTCCCCCGTCCCACACACACAAGCTGGGAAGTGAAGAATTGAGGCGGCGGGCTAGCAAACACTCGCTCCCTCTTTGTCTTCCCAGAGTTGCAGGGCCTGGCCCTGCTCTATTTGAAGTTTGCTTCTTGGGACTTCTCCCCATCTGGGCTGGTTATAAATCAAGTGGTCATTCTCCGTGCCTAGTGCCGAGGTTGTGTCCACACAATGCCCAACTGTGTGGCAACCCCGGTGAACCTGAGAAGGGCATCAGCTGGGCCTAGAAGGGAAAAGACATCAGTCAGTGCACCTTGAGATGCTCCGGCTGATGTCCCTCTGAACATTCAGCCCCGGATGTCAACCTTCCAAGAATCCCATAGACAAACCCAAAATACCAAAGCTTGACAGACGTATCCCCATCAAGTGACCTGCTGGGGGAAGATCTCCCAGGACATCTGGTCCAGGAGGGGATTACGTATCAGCTGGCAGGAAGGGCTGGGTCCCCAGGGTCTCCAGTTTCAGCCTTGACAGCTAGCCTCCAAGGTCTCCAGGGCCTGACTCAGCCCTGGTTCTAAGCGTTTAAGCTCTTGGAGGAGTTGGGGAAAGAAGCCAGAGGATAATCTAACCTCCCAAATGGCACTCCATCCTTAGGGGAGTAAGCAGGGCTTTTCTGGGTCTTGGCAGGGGCCTGGGTCCTCTGCCTAGAGGCAAAATGGCCTCCCCTTCCTCTCCCCACCCTTCTTCCTCCATCTCAAAGCCTTCCCTGATGATTTTAGTTCATGAAGACTGTGTCTGCCCCCTTGGCCTTGTAATGCCCCCCATTTCCCTGGGTTTTGCCTTTTCATTCAGGAGAGTGAACTGCTTGGGGACAGGAGCACAGGGCATCATTCTTGCTATTCCACCCACAGTGATGAGCCACACACGTGTGGATATGTCACAAATCATCAGTGACTGAAGGAAGAAAATAAATGAATATGGGTAATAGGCATGCCTCCTCCCCCAACCCAAACACTTGGGGAGTTGAATTGGATTGAGTGGGTCCTACTTATGTGGAGAAGAAGCTTAGCAGAGTGAGGAGAACGCAGGTTCAGATCCCAAACCTTGGGAGACTGAGGGCCCTCCTGGAGAGACTCTCCTACTTACTAACTGTGTGACCTTGATTGGGCCACTGTCTTTGGACCTTGTTTCCCAGCTCTGTTCAATGAGGAACTGAGAAATTCTAAGGCCTTTAGGTCAATCCTAAATTTATGATAACATGACATTTTCTGAATGAGATCAGTCTTGATTTATGCCTCAGTTTCCCCATATGTAAAATGAAGGGGCTGAACTCCCTGGCCTCTGAGGTCCCTTTTAGCACTGGATTCATGGTGCATTGTCCTCCTACCTCAGACTGCTCAATGTGGTGCATCCTAAGGATCCGTATTTCTCCCTTTTCTCTCCCTGAGGGCAGGGTCTGGGTTCCCTTTGCATCACTCCCTGCTCCCAGCATGACACTACCCCTCCCTTGGCCTCAGTTTACTCATCTGTAAAATGAGGGGGCTGAACTTGAGAGCCCATTCACCTCTAAGGCTGAAGTTTGGGGATCTGAAAGCCCAGTTTTCCCATCTGCAGGAGAAATGGGATCTCACTACAAACAGCTCATGCTGATTGTACCCAAGAGTCCCAGGATGGTTATGGTCAGCCCCAGGTAGTGGTCTGCAGCTCTGTCCTAACTTCCTGTGCACATGACCAGGCCCAAGGTGCTTGTGGCAGAAAGCTGGGATGCCCCCTGTCAGGAGCAGAGGGGAGCAGGGAGGGACCCCAGCCAGCCTGGGCAGAGTGGAAAGCTCTGTCACCCTGAGGACTCCTCCACCCAGATGGGTGGGGATCTGACTCACCACCTGCTTATTTTTCCTTCCAAGGAAGTCTCAGCAGGAAAATGGCCTTTAGCAGGATATGCTACCCAAGAAATTACTCCCCTTGACTCCCTGGTGAGTGATTCACCAGCATCTCCTGGAATACTATTCATGATGGGAAGCTCATTAGCTGAGGGAGCAGCTGCCTGTTCTATTTTGGAGGGTGGCTCAAAAGTCGCTGGACCACACTTCCTTACATAGAACCCAAATTTGCCTCCCTATCACTCCCAGCTGCCCTCCCAAACAAACAAATAAATGACGGGAGGCTGGCAGTGCCCCCTAGAGGCAGACCTCCATCACTCCCATACGCCTGAGAAAGGTGAAGGGTCGATCTGGATGCTTTTCTGCAAAAGGTACATGCAGGCCAGTGCTGCTCCTCCCTCCCTGCTGGGGTCATGGTAACCCAGGCCATTTCTGCCCCTGCCCCCAAATGAACCTGATATGTTTACCTTACCCAAATGCTTTCATGATCCTGGACATGGGACCAAAGGCACACCCAGCACTCTCCCTGGCTGTAGACTAACAGCTGAGCATCCTTGTTTACAGATCCAGCCTTAGCTCCTGGCGTGCAGCGGGGACAGATTTCTCAGCTCAGGTCTGAAAGGAAGTGGATGTCGAGGGGAGTTTATCTAAGACCAGGAAAGGCCATAAACCTCAGGGACAATGAGGCAGCTGGGAGACAGATTCCTGAGACGTGGAGCAGACCTAGATCAGCCCCCCAGCCCTTGTGGAGGGTGCCTGCAGCCCCCAGGGCAGAGAGATGAGATGTGCCCTCTTCCTCCTCTCAGATAAACACTGGAGCCTGCCTGCCAGGCTCACCACTGTCCTGAGGAATGATTTCTGAGACGTCACCAAGAAAACAGCTCCTTGAGCCACTAAATTTGTGGCCCATCCCAGGTCCTGAGAATGGCCCCAGTCCTGGACACCCTTCCAGTCCTCTCTTTCATAGTCCCAGGATGCTTAGCATCTCCTCCAGACCTAGGCATGGTCAATTCTCCAAACACAAGGGCTCAGAGATGGTTTGAGGAATAATATAATGACCTCCTACTCAGGGACAGTGCACAGCTGGGTAGGGGACTTAAGAAGAACAACAGGAGACAATTATAGGACATTAAGCACATTCGTGACAATCTGGGAAGATACATGCTTTCACTATCCCCATTTTACAGATGAGGAAACTCAGGCTCTAGAAAATTCAAGTGACTTGCTCAGGGTCACACGGCTAGTAAGTCTTTGATATCACATTCTACCTTTTCCTGATGCTGAACCCAGTTCTTTCCACGGTACCACACTGTCTCTTGAGATTAAATGGATGCTCGTTTCTACCCGGGGTGAAGAAAACAGAAGCCCTTTTGGCTTAAGAAATGGGCTGATTTTCACAGTCTTGGAAAGCTTGAAATACTTTCTGTTGTGGTTTTTCGGTCCAGTCAACTCTCCATGGTCCTGTTTGGGATTTTCTTGGCAGATATTGTAGGGGTTTGCCTTGTCCTTCTCCAGCTCATTTTACAAATGAGGAAACTGAGGCAAATGGGGTGAAGTAACTTGCCCAGGGTCACACAGCTGGGCAGCGTCTGAAGGTATATTTTCTACAAGGCTCCAAATTTCTCCAGAAATGTTAGAATGACTTTCCTCTGAAGTTTGGACTTTACCCTCTGGTGGGTGATAACCATCCTGACATAAGGAACAAAATATTCACAGTCCTAAGGGGTTTATTTTGTGAGGAAATTAATCTGGAAGATAACTGGAGCCTTGAGCAATTCCATGCTCATCAGTCTGTTCAAACAAAGCCAAAACAGGGCAATTTATAAAACCCAAATTGGGGACATATGGTCGTCCTTAAAAGGGGAGATGTTCATGCCATCCAAACACCAATGGTCATTTCCAGCTGTCAGCATCAGACTCACATTCATGGGTTTTCTGAGCTAGAAAAGTACCTGGGGCCATCAGGAAGAAGGCGAGAATGTTTTTCCCCCCATTCCTCTATTCCCCCAAATAGGGCACCCTCCTGGGAATCCAGATGGAGAGCATCCAAAAGGGGGGTGATGAGACTGGTGAAGGGATTCAAATCCACATCATATGTTCACCCCCTGGAGAGCCAAGGGAGGTTAAATTTGGAAGGGAGGAGGGAAACAGAACTAGAGCCAGAATGGTCATGATAGACAGCAATCCCACTCCCTCATTTTACATGAAGGAAGAGGTCAAGTGATTTGTCCAAAGACAGCCAGCCCATTGGAGAGTTGGGATTTGAACCCTCGACCTCTGAGTGCATGCCCACTCTCAGTGTGGTTCTGGATATATATGACAAGTGGGAAAGAGTTTGGGCATGGTGTATCCCTAGCACTTAGCACAGTGCCTGGCATGCAGTTGGTGCTTAATGAATGCTTACTGAATTGAATTTTTCTTGACCCCGGAAGGAAGAACCAGGAGTAGAAGAGAAACAAATTTAGATGTGAATTATGTCCCAAGATATATGGGCTGCCTCAAGAGGAGGTGGATTTATCATTGCTTGGGGGGGGGATGAGTAGGATAAGCATTTATTAAGCAGCCTACTGTGTGCCAGGCATTATGGTAAGTGCTTTTATGAATTTTATGAATCACATTTGATTCTCACAACAACTTTGGGTTGTGGGGGTTATTATTATCTGTTTTACAGATGAGGAAACTGAGGCAGACAGGTTAAGTAACTTGCCTGGTCACAGCCACAGCTAGTAAGTTTGAGGCTGGATTTGAATTCAGGTGTTCCTGAGTGTAGAATCAGCGTTCTGTGCACTATGGCGCTCCCTAGTGGCACAATGACTAGATGGCAGCCAGTCACATAGGACACAGTGGGATTGAAGTAGATGAGCCTTGGTACCTTGGAGAGCTCTCCCTTGATAGCCCACCTTGAATACTTGTCACTTGTCTTTGGTGGTGCTGTAGGTCTCTGCTTCCTCATCTGTTAAGGGAGGGGTTTGGAATCTTAGAGTGTCCAAGGTTCCTTCTAGCTCAAGACCTGTGACCCCAAGTCCCTTCCACCTGGCCAGTCATGCCCACATCTTGATGACCATTGGAAATGATGACCGGTATATCCTCACTGGTGATAATGGTTGTCCTTCTAGACAGACTTAGGTTGTGGTTTTTTTTCTTCCCCTTAACTTCCTGGGTGACTGATACATTGAAGTTACAGGAGGACATGAGAGAGATGTGCCATTACTCCTGAGACTTTGGCATGTCATTTATTCAAAAACATCTCAGAGCTTGCCCAAAATGATCTGGGGAGGAGGGAGAGGAAAGGGTAGCAGCCAGCTGCTCATTCCCATGGGGCATTCCCAATCAGGTGCTCATATTGGGAATCTGGGCAGAGGAATCCCATGCTTACCAATAATGAGCCCCACACAAAAGTCCCAGGCCACCTTGGAAAAAACATGGTGAGGCCTCAGCCACCTTGACTTTGGGAAGAGAGCAGATGGAAAAGAGGAAAGTTGCCACATTCTATCTCCCCACCTCCACCCCAGAACCAGGGTGGCAGGAATGCCATGGAATAAGGGATGGAAGTCAGACACTTGGGCAGAGAGTAGGCCACACCTGGAAGAGTTGACACTCATGCAGCAACAAATCTGGGACAAAGGCACACAAGAGTCCCCTATGATCCATCCATCCACCTCCAAGCATTTATGAAGAATCTACCACATGACAGGACATGTGCAAGGGTCTGGGGATACTGTGACGACAAGGAGACCATCCCTGCTCTCAAGGAGCTTATACTCTAATTACAATTCAGCCTTTCTCTCCTAGAGTCCCTAGGCAGGCATTCCCTCTCCCACTATGGAAGCTTTGTGATGACCTAATAAAGACTCATTGACTGATGCTTCCTCTCTGGGCTCCTAATAATGCCAGTAGTGATGATGGTGCAATCCATCCTATCTGCAGTTGGGCTTCACAGCTTAATGAGAAGGTTCCCATCCATGCCCCTACTGACCTTCACAACAGCATCTTGTTGGGCAAGACCAATTGAATAACACCCACAGTCAGCCCAAAGGCTTTTCTTCGTGATGAAGTAAAAGGACAGAACAATCAAGGATTACCTGTGCATGCTTCAAACTTTACAGCCAGGCCCCTCTACCATTTCCCACTTCCAGAAGCAGGCTCACCAAATGGTGGAGATTCCCCTGTGCATCTCTCAGGACTTGGCCCTCATTGGCCAGTCCCCTGCAGTACCTAGAAAGCTCCCCTTCCTTATCCCTGCCTCCTAGAATCCCGAGCTCAGATGCCATCCTCTACAGGAAGCTTTCCTAGTCCCTCTGCTTCCCAGATGCTACTGCCTTCCCTCTTCAAGCCTGCCTTCCATCTCTGTGTGCATCTTGTGTGTTCTGCTTATGTATGTATGTATGTAGAGGCTTCCCTATTGGTCTATCATCTCCTTGAAAGCAAGTGCTGGTTGCTTTTCTTTGCATCCCTGAGGCCAAATTGTCTGCTCCAGATGCTATGTGTCAAGTAGACTGGAAGAAGAGGAATCAGTGTCCACCACACCTGTGTCCTAACCCTGGGCCCCATTTCTGCAGCATCATTGTTGTGTAAAATGCTTTCTTCACAATTCCCCAATGAGCTAGTTGGGTCAAGAGATAGTTATTACCCCATTTTACAGCAGAGAACACTGAGACTTTGACAAGGGAAAAGACTGGCCCTATTGTGAAAATCTACAGAGAAAAATAGGATTATTAGAGATTGGCCTTGAAGAATGAATACAACACGGGCTTCCTCCCCTTTTTTGTCAATATGTTTCCCATTTAAGGAGATAATGGAATGGAAAGCCGCATGTGGCCTGCATGGATAGTCCATTACCAAACCACTAACTCATGGCAGCCATCTTGCTTCCTGTGGAGAGCTCCAGAGCACATTAACAATGAATTGCAGCAGTCGAAAACTCATTCCTTAGAGGGATGGGGAATGATTAATACACAGTAATTTATTTCTCTCCATTGGTGCAAAAAGCTTGTATTATTGATCCCCAGAGTTATTTAGAAGTTAGCTGCTGGGCCACCTTCTCTGCTTAGACTTTTCATGCCTTCCCAAGTGGCTTGAATTCCTGGGTTCAATGAAGGTTGGGAGAAGGGTCACCAAAGACTCCTTTAGCAAAAGCCAAACAAGCAGGAACCCTCCGGTTTCTGGCATTTCCTCCTCTGCATCTTTTTTAGTATAAAGGAGTGTCCCAAGAAAAATAAGCTTCTTTTTCATATTCAAAGCCCAGAATGAAATCTTCCAGCTTCCTGATGCTCAGCCCAGTGTCCAATAGCTCACACACCTATACTTGCATGTTGGGAATCAATGCTGAGTATTCCCGCTACCCAGACAAGTTTGGCATGACTTAGAAGAGGACAAGGCCTTCTGGGTACATACATGAATACCAACGATGCCAGAAGGAATGAAAATGGTGCTAGGAAAGGACAGCTCGTGGCCTTGGCCTTGCTTGCATATGGACCCAAGAGGAATTATTTGAGAGAAGAAAGGGCCCTTGATCAACAAAAGGCTGAAATTCCATGTAAAAGGTTTCCTATGTTGCTATCTGGATTCTGGAGATAAGCAAAGTCTACAGCTTCCTGATCCTTCTAACTTGCCCTGATAATCCTGGGGATCTTCTTGTGCTCTGTAGGGCCAGGGAGTGGAGGGACCCTCTTCATCCCATCCTTCACACATATAAGAGTTTCACCTCTTCACCATTCAAAAGGAAGACCGCTTCTCAAGAGGCTCCAGCCCTCAAGGAGAGATTTGATAGACATTCTCAGAACTTCATTCACAAGGAGATTGTGCACCTAGAGTACACATGGAGTGATTTAATCCCAGGGTTAAACTGGGGGTGATAATTTAGTTCAGAGAGAGAAGTGGATAAGTTGAGGCAGCACAGAGATAACCATGACAAAGTCCAGTTGTCCTTGACACCAGCAAGCTAAGAACTCCAGGGAGATCCAGAATAGGGAAGTGGGGAAGTGCCAGGGGGTACCAAGTTTCAACTCACAAGAGCAATTCTGCCTGCACAGATGGCCTGAATCCCTCTGGACACCAAAGCATGAGCTTTGTCCTTTGGGAGGACATTGTTTCCCAAATACTTCAGGGGGAGGGAAGAGTGTGTAGGCAAGATTATTTTGTGACCCTAATTTCGTTTAGGCTCTTCATTTCAGCCCTTCTTAAATATGTAACCAGTTCTGCTCATAGTCCTTGCCTGATGTTAGCAGGGAACAAACTGAATTTATCTGACTTTACAAATTTTCAGTAAACTGAGTGGGTCAAAGAACAAGCAAAGACAATTGATTTACCAGGTGATATAAATGATGGTCATTTAAAATGTGTCTCCTTACCTGCTCCATCAAGGAAATGTAATCTCTTAGAAACCAAAGATAAGATGAACACGAATGATATTTCAATACACAATATTAACAAAATGTCTGACATTGTCGGGGGGGGGTGGAGAAATCTCCCTTCTCCTCACACAGACTGTAACACCTCCATACCTAAGTGGAAGATTTTCATGAGTTGCTGTGGCCCCCTTCAGCAACAAAAGTCTTCTGGCTATGAATCTCTCTGAATTTAGTAAGGTAGCATTGGAAAATGACAGGCCGAGGTCTCACAAGTGCTAAGTAAATAACAGAGGTAGAATTTGAATCCAAGTCCTTTGACTCCCAAACCATCATTCTTTTCCCTGCTCTGTGTTGCTTTTCCTCAGACTTTAACTTTATCCTAGGAGACAGTTAAAGTCATGGTAGAAAAAAAAAAGTTTGAATGTTTTCAGAGCTTCCATCCCTTCTTTCCATCCCCTGTAGCCAACATTGCATAGTCCTGTCCTCCAGAACTGCATCTAGTTATTCTCTGCTTTAATGCTGTTCCTAGCAATGTTGTTATCACATGGGGCAGACATTCTTTCTGGGGTGAGGACAGCAGTCATTAGCCAGGAGGAAGTCCGTGTGTATAGTCCCACCAGGAGAGGAGGCCAGCACTCATTCAGGAGCCCAGGATGGCAGCTGCTACATCCTGTGATAATGCCCCGTTCACTCCAAGTCTAGTTACTCCTCCTCTCTGCTTTCCTTGATCCTTGGAGAAGCCTTGATCCTGTGTCTCCCCATAAGCCCCAACCCCAACATACGCTGCTATGAAAACCATGTTTCTTTTCCCTAAACTCCCAAGGCAATGGGTTTGTACATCTCTCATGTATTTGCTGTTTGGAGAAGCCTCCGCTGGCTTACGGCATTTTGGTTGACTGATGCTTAAGTAGGTTTGGTTCAGTTTGTCGGGGTTTTTTAGTACTTTTCAGAGATTTTAAATCTCTTTCACCTGTGCTGTCCTCAGGTTTCATAGAGTCTCAGGCTTAAAAAAATCTGCTGATTTTTGCTTCTAGAACATACAGAGGCATTTGGTCCTTCCCTATAACCATGAATAAGCTGAATTATTCAGGAAAAGTGATGCTGTTTCATATCAATCTATTTTTTCCCCAAGACAAAAAGACTGTCCAGAAACATCCCATTAAGGACTAACAAGACTAAGGGATTGAAAGTGGACCATAGGCAATAACAAAGGTTTTGACCAAGTGGCCAATCTCCTGTTATTCGCTGGTGAATCGTAATGGGAAAATGCAGACTAGTGAGAGGAAGAAATGGGTACAGCTTTGACAATAGAGATGCTGTCTTTTTTTGAAACGTTACCTTTGGGTCAGACTTAGCATCAAGGAGCAGTTAGAGGGAGGGAAAATGAGCTGAGTGCAAACATCCCTGCAAACTCCTTCCACTGGCCAAACTAACAGGTACAGAAATTGTGCTTCATTTGGGGAAAAAGTCACATCCCATGCTGGAGTAGCCATGGTCTCAGCAAGGAGGACCCAGGACAATCCACATCATGATATGTCCCTTCTCTCCCACCCTAATTTGAGCTTTTGACCAGGATAATGGAGGGAGCACTGTATTTTATTTCAGGAAGATCTGAGTTCAAAACCTGACTCTTCCTCTTAGTGCGTGATTGGGTGACTTTTACCTCTCTGAGCCGCATTATACTTATCTATAAAATAATAATATGTACTTACCCCACCGTTGGTTGTGGAGATCAAGTTGTTGAGTCTTTTGAATTACGTCTGCCTTTTTGTGATCCCATTTGGGATTTTCTTGGCAAAGATACTACAGTGGTTTGCTATTTCTTTCTCCAACTCTTTTTACAGCTGAGGAAACTGAGGTAGACAGGGTGAAGTGACTTTACCAGGGTCACACAGCTAGGAAGTGTCTGAAGCTGGATTTGACCTCCTCCTGTTAGCATTGTTGACGAATGCTAAGGCACTAACCTAGGGAAAGTGCCAGGTCTGATGTCTAGCCATGAAATGGTGGAGTGCCAGACAGGGAGTCTACACTTGGCTCTGGCTACTAATCAGTTGTGGAATCTTGGGAAGGTCCTTTCTTTCTTTGGGCCTCAGTTTCCCCATTGCCTGATGTTGGGAGCTACAAAAGTGCACTTGAGAGGGTTCCTCTCCTAAGGTTGGTTTCCCCAGGTCTGGTACTCTACCTACTGTGCCACCTAGCTGCCCCAGTTGTGGAGATCAGGAAAGGATTCTCTCTCTCTCTCTCTCTCTCTCTCTCTCTCTCTCTCTCTCTCTCTCTCTCTCTCTCTCTTTCTCTCTCTCTCTCTTTCCCTCTCTCTCTCCCCCTCTCTCCCTTTCTCCCTCTCTCTCTCCATATATATGATATGTTCACATATGTGTATATGTATGCATGTATATAAATAGGATATCCATATCATATATGTGTGTACACATACATATGTATACATAGACATATGAAGAAAGACCATTTCACAGAATCCCAGAATGCCAGAGGGATTCCCAAAAATGATCTTGTCTAACCCACTTGGACAACAAATGTCCCTGCTCAACAAGTTTCTTTTTCCACACGCACACACACACACGCACACACATGCACAATACACTTACACATACTTACGTGGAGATAGATAGAGAATAGATAAATGTATAGATTGACAGAGACAGGTCACTTTGCAAACTTTATAGCTCTATAGAAATGGCAATCACTGAGCTTTATTTTGAGCTAATAACATCGCCTTTCAGCCCCACAAATGTTGCCTTGGGGAGTTCACACGGGCTGATTCCAGATTCTGAAATTTGGACTTCATTTAGTAGCAGACCTAATCATTAACAGACTCTGTTATCAAGTGAAGCCATGCACCGTGAAATAGACATATTTACCTGTCCGGTGAAGAGGTGCTGAAAATCTATCTCAGTCTGTGAACCCTTGGAAATCATTCAAATTTCACAAAGAGGCTGAATGGATGCCCAGGGAAGCTTCTACACAGAATATGGAGTCTGAGAAGCTATTTCCTGTAGGTGACAATCATTCCACCAACATTTCTAGAGCCCTGTCTCCCAGGAGGCAGTGCCGCTTAGTGGAAAGAACCCTGGTCTTTGGAGTCAGGAGACCTGAGTCTGAATCATACCTCAGCATCATTAGCTATGTGACCCTGAGCAACTTCCACATCCCTGAGCCAGGGATCAGGTGGGCACTGGACTAGATGGTGACTGAGCTTCCCTCTAGCTCAGAGACTCTGGGATTACCGGAGGGCTCATTTCTCTGGAGGATGTCATGATCAATCAGAACCTGTTTCTAACCATTTAGATCATTAAGGGGCAGGGATCTCAATAACCCTGATCCAAACAGCAAATACATGAGAGATGTACAAACCCATTGCCTTGGGAGTTTAGGGAAAAGAAACATGGTTTTCATAGCAGCGTATGTTGGGGTTGGGGCTTATGGGGAGACACAGATTAGAAGAAAACATTCAGGAAGGCTCCATGGAAGAGGCACCATTTGAATTGGGTTTGGGGGGAGAAAAGGGATTTGCACAGGTCAGAATGTTAGCTTCTTGAGGATAAGGACTGTTTTTGCTTCTTCAGTGGTTGTATTTTTTAAGCCCGAGGGTGACCTCTGCCCCTCCTACCCAGCACAGTGTCTAATACATAGAAAATATTTACTGAACTCTTGTTACACAGGTGGAAGAAACTTCCAGGAAGAAGAAAGTACACACAGAAGGATGAAGTTGGGAAAGTATGGTCTGTGTTTGTCAATCTGGGAGTTGTCTGATTTGGCTGTACACTGTGGTCCCTGCAGGGAAGGCTGGCGGATAGATAAGGTTATAAACAAGTGCCAGCAAGCGCTCTCCCCTTGAATCAACCAAGGAGAACTTCTCTGCCCATCTCCAAGTACTCACCTAGGGAAAGTGGCAGGTCTGAAATGGTGGAGTGTCATAAGACAGGGAGTCTACACCTGGCTCTGGTTACTAATCAGTTGTGTGATCTTGGGCAGGTCCTTTCTCTCTGGGCCTCAGTTTCCCCATTGCCTGTTGTTGGGAGCTACAAAAGTGCACCTGACGGAGTCCTTTTTCTAAGGTTTGTTTGTTTTCCCCAGACTTGTAGGGGCATAATGGATGCTCATAGATGCCACAATATAGACCAGAGCTGGCTAAGGACACAGGAGTGGTACCAAAAGAGAATGAGAAGACATCCTGGAGAAGTACCAATGCAATCCAGGTGACATGTTTCAGCATCTGTAGTAGAGACCATCTGCATGGTTGTGCATGAGACCTTAGCCCTCATTCCAGTTTCATCCTTCACCTCCAGGGCCATTTAAAGCAGGTGCTGGGACAGGACTTCTGGAACATCAACCCCATTTCTTGGCATGCTTCTGAACACTGACTCAAAATGAGCTAAGAATGCAAGTGTGTGTTTGGGGATACATCACTCCTGGACATTCTTGGTTCTTTCCCTTCCCTTCCTCTGCCCATTCTTCCATAGTGCTCCATTTCTGGTTCCTTTTTCTTGGGAAATCTGTGATATGACAGAGTTTGGAATCACCGTTGATCAATCACAGAGACTCTTGATTAGGTGATGCTACTGCCTCCAGCCCGGGGCGGCTGCTCCCTTGGCCCCTCTAGCCATCACCACCACATCCTGACCAGCAACTCTGGCCACACAGCAAGCATGCTGAACAGCTGTACAGCAGAGAGGCCAGTCTTGGGAGTTCATATTCCTCAGGGTGGCGTCCCCATGGGAAGGCCTCCTGGCTAATATTAGTAACCAGTTTATTTAAAGCCAGGGGATTTCCTTAAGCCCCAATGCTCATCTCTCCTGAGCGTCTTGCTGAAACTTCGAAGGCCTTCCATTGACTTCTTGGGTCAAGAGAAATTTGTCCTTGCCTGGTCATCTCTCTGCTACTTTATCTAGCATGGTGACATCAGGATGGGAAGGGCCTGTTCTAGATCATTTGGGGGAGGAGGGGCAGGTGTCATCCTCAGTGTGTAGCAGACATATAGCATGCATACTTGAATGCCCAAGTGATTGATGGCCCCTCTTGGGCTTTGGGGGGCTGGGAAGGGGTTAATAAAAATGGAACCCCCCTCCTTCGTCCTGTGTGGCCTGAGCACTTAGCGGGGGTGGAGGAGGGGGGGACCTTACCGTGTTCTTTTCTGAGCCAAAAGAAGTGAGTTGTGCAAGATGCCAGCCAGATTCCACCCAGAAGTTATTTACAGCCCGATTAAGGCACCATAAAAATGAGGTGAATGGGACTGATTTAATATTTGACTTTAAGTCTGGCTCTGTTTTGATTCAGGACACAATTATGAAAAATGATGCCCCTTTCCTAATTCAATGAAGTCAGGAATGAAAAGACTTTGGCGCTGTCTCCAGCACCCTTCACCCCTGTGCTCCACTCTCTTGCTTGGGGAATTGTCAGCCCTAGGAGCCATTTCCTTGGCAGAACACAAAAGGATCCACTTCTTCCTAATGGAGGAAGAGAGAAAGAAAACTCTGGACCACAATACTCTCCTACTCAAACATTTCCATGGCTGCCTAGTGAACACCCGTTCTTCATGCTGACATTTGAAAAGCTCTGGTTCCAATCTATCTTTCCAGGCTTACTTTGTATTCCCATTCACATTATCTATGTTCCAGTCACACAAACCTCCTAGACATTCACTGAACTGGATATCCTGGCTACTATTTTCCATCTCTGGCACAAATATATGTGTGTATGTATATCTATATGCATATGTCTATGTAGATGTGTACATGTGCGTGCACATTTACTTCGCATCCCTAGTGTCAATAGGCATAAACCCTTGTATACAGTAGGCACCTAATAAATTTTAATTCAGTCATAACAATCATTGTGTTCACCCTTCACTTTTCATTTTTCTCTGAAGGGAAGGAAGAGAACAATCCTTCCCTTCATCCTTAGCAGTTCAAAGAATTGAACACCATTCATCAGCTTTCAGATTTCTCAGGCTGTATTCAGAGCCAATCCAAGGCAAAGCTGGGAGGCAGGGAGGGCAAGGTGAGCTGATCTAAGCCCTCTGGCCCCTAAAGGTCTCCACCCCATGGCTTCAGGTCTCTGGACAGTTCCCACGGTCTGGTCCTTCCATTGTTCACCAACACCCAAGTTCCACTTCAAAATTCAGCATTCATGGATTGATCACCTACTGTGGAAAGTCCTGTGCTATTCACCACAGGGAGACAGTTGTGGATAAGAAATCAGCCAAGCACAGTCCCTATCCTCAGGAAGAGTGCAATCTAACTTGAAATGAAAACCCTTATTAACTACAAAAGCCTCATAACCCGGGGCATAGCATGTGTACCTGCCTCAGGCACTTTGACAAAGTGCTAGAAGGGTCCAAAGGAGAGTGAGCTCCTCTAGTGCTAGCAATTAGTGAAGCTGGTACTTGTGCCATCAGCAAATGAGAATCATTGAAGGTCTTTGAGTGGGTGAGTGATCTGGACCAAGCTGGAGCAGCCATGTTGGGGAGTGGCAGGTGAATGGGTAGGAAAAGTTAATGGAAGAAGGTGGCATTGGCTCCCCCCACTGCCAGGCCTCTCCTGGGCTGCCATTGAAGGAAGCCTCTGCTACTGACTGATCTGGGGAGCAGGGAGCAAGGACCCAGGACAGTTGGTGTGGACATCCTGGAACTAAGCAGCCAAGACCCCTGGAAATCAGAGCAGCCTAATGAGGGTTGAAGCCCCATCTCAGGCAACAAAGGTTCGATAAGCGAGTCACACACAGGCAGAGGAGTGAGACAAATTGTCTCAACTTGATCTTGGTGTTTAATGGAGGTAAAAAGCTGGTAGGCAAGAAAGTGAATGCCGTTTTCAGTCTGGGACAAAGTATCTCTGTTCTGTCATTCTTGGTTGTCTTCATTTGTGAAAAGGGAGGGTTTGGGAATGAGGGGTAGGGGAGGAGAACCTGGAATTGAAAAATCACAAAAAATTCTAAAAAAAATTCTTTTTAAGAAAGAATGTCAATAAAACGTTTTTTTAAAAACCCTAACAACAAACCACAATGTAATCTACAGCTGCCTGGTGTCTGGGATGAGGAGCCTGCTGTCCTCTGAGCTGGTCAGGGCACCTCTGCCTCAGTTCTGGGCACCCCAGGTCAGTATGGGTAGAGAACTGACCTTAGAGTCAGGAGGAGTCCAGTTCCATCTTGCCTTTGTCACTTGGTGGCTGGGTGACCCTGGGCAAGTCCCTTTCCTTCTCAGTGCTCTAGATAACCCTCCAAAACTGTAAATAGCGAAGAGGATTCTAATTCATACTAGGGATAGAGTTCCTCACCTGAGAATTCCCCAAAGCAATGAAACCACAGGTCTGCTTCTTTTCCCCTCTCTAGGAGCTGCATTTCAGTGCACCAAGGGCAGCAGGGATGGCGGAGAACCCAAAAGCCTGCTGTAGGAGGACCAGCTAAAAGAAATGGGGGCAAGGGGTAGAGATGGCAGTGCTCTGCCTGCTGGTGTCTGAGGGCCTGCCGTGGGGCAGATGGACGTGCTCTGGTGTCTTTCTACTGGCACATAAGTCCCCTGAGGGGAGGGGCTGCCTCGCTTTTTCTATTTTTATGGCTGGGCCTTAAGATCATGGAAATCAGAGATTTTGAGTTGAAAGAGACCCTAGAGACCATGAAGATCAATTCCTCCCTTTTCCAGAGGAAGGGACTAAGGCACAGAGAGGTTAAGGGACTTGCCCAGGATCACACAGCTGGAGAGCATACACAATGGAATTTGAACTCAGATCTTCCTGATTCTAAGTCAGAGCTTGACTCAGTGGTGGGTCATCCATTCAGATCTGCCATGTGAACCAGCCCCACCAGTCAAGCCTCCTTTCTTCTTTTGAATTCTCTCTGGCTCCATCATTTCTATCATGCTGCTCATTTGTCTCCATGGTAACTGTTAAGTACACATGCATTTGACAGGGAGCTCTGAATGCCAGTGTGAGGAGTGGGAGCTTTAATCTCAACACAGTAGGGAGCTATTTGAGGTTCTGGAGGAAGACCTATGTGATGAAATTGATGAGAGGTATATTCCTGCCCAGAAACTACAGGAAGGATTGTTCTCACAGTGTCCCATGAGAATGCAAGGAGACCTGAGTTCAAATCCTACTTCAGACACTAACCCTGGACAAGCACACAGTCTCTCTCTGCCTCCACTTCCTCATCTGTAGAGGTAATGATAACATGCACTTTGTAGAATTGTTATGAAGGATCACGTGAGATAAACATACAAGCACTTGGCAAACCTTACAGAGACAGATCAGTGATATCTATGTGTGTGTGTATTGTATAGATGAGATAATACCTGTAAAGCACTTAGCAGAGGGCCTAGTACACAGTAGGCACTTAATAAAGGCTTATTCTCTGTCCATCTTTGTAGTAGCAGCCTTGGAATTTGAGCCCAAGGCTTCTGGCTTGAAATTCAAGGGTCTATACTACACATGAAAGGAAACTGAGTCACAAACAGGTCCTTGAGTGGGGGAGTGATGTAATGACAGCCGCCTAAGGTGCTGGGGCTTGAGCCAGGCTTCTTTCCCTCCCAGTGTCATATTCTTGCCACTATACCCAGCTGACTCCCTTCAAGCTGAAAGGAATCAGTTCATAGGATCACCAAATCTGAGAGCTGGTGGTTCCCAGGAGGGATGGCCACAGTCAGGACAGAAGCAAAGGAAGTACATCCTCAGCCCTGGACTGTCTAGCACTGCAGAAGTCTGTTGTGCACGCAGAGGTCACTTTGCTCTATCTGTTCGGAAGCCCTCTTGTCCTTGTATCTACTTTTAGAAATTCTGGGCAATATTTATCCCAGTTTCCCAAATAGCCACTTTCTCAGATGTCATAAAGTTCAAGTCAAAAAGTCTGTTCACTGTGATCATCAGTGTTCTGGTGCCCACAAGGAGTTGCTAGGATATGTCTTGGCCAGGAAGTGTCTCTTGCACACATGAGAGAAAAAGCTAGGGACTCTCAGTGCCCGCGGAAGGGACATATTTGAAGACAACATTCCAGCCCTCCCTCCATCCAGGTCCAGAGAAAGGCTTCTGGACCCTCAATGCACTAGAGAGAAATCCACAAGTGTACCTTCCTTCTTTGGCCACCCCCATGGACAGCAGCTGGAGCACTCCCAACAATTCCTGGCCTCGTTGGGTCCTGGCTGCTGAGACAAGGTCAACATGGGGGAGTCCTCAGCTCTGGTGCTAAAGCAGCATTCTCAGAAAGCCCAAGCTCGAAAGCCAGATGAGCCTTGGGGGAGCATCTGGTGCTGGTTCCCAGGGAGCAGTCTGGCTGATGATTGTTAATGTGATGGGTGCCAGCCTCCCAATGGCAATGTCATCTCTAATGATGACAAAAGAACAGCAAGGGAGACCAAGATGGGACACAATTCATCTTGTTGACTCCATGTGAAGATTCATCTGGCCTCAACATTCTTGCCTTGGAGACAGAGAAGAAGTCCAATGGGCATTGGTTACTTTTGGCTTATGAGGGAATTGGGATGTAGGTGACTCTTAAAGAGCCCTCCTAAACTCTAGCATGGCTCCTACCACCTGTCCCTCTATTGATTCTGCGATGCTAGGGAAGAGATCTCACTTGATACATTGACATAGTTGGATCATGTTAGCTGTTCATCCCATGGGATAGAGAATAGACTGGTCCTGTTGGTCCCCAAAGACCAAAGTAAGAAAAATAGGTAGAGTCACCAAAAAAAGGGCTTGGGCTTCATGTCAGGAATAATTCCCAAACAATGAGAGCTGTCCCAGAGGAGACCAGAGTTGCCTTGGAAAGACAGGGGTTTGCCACTCACTGGAGGTCAAAATGGTCACCTATTGGATCTTGGTCAGAGATAGATTAGACTAGATGCCACAGAGTTCTCTTCTGACTCCAATGCCTGGTTCAAAAAGGGATGCCATAGCTCCCACTCCAACTGCCTTTATCACCAGATCTTGGTGAAGGAAAGACTGGATGAAAGGTTCATGTCCATAGGTTTTCAGGGGCCAGTGAGCATGTACAGGATGTTGAGGCTCTGGAGCTGGCTGGGAGTGGAAAAGAGTAATCCAGAATGAGTGAGTTAGTTTGGAACTTGGAAAGAAGGAATGTTGAGGGATAGGAAGAGGGAGGGGGAAGGGACAGGAAGACAGGAGGAGACAGTGAGAGAGAGAGAAAAGGAGGAGAGAGGAGAAAGGGGGAGGGAAGGAAAGAGAGGGGAAGAGGTAAAGGAAGATAAAAGGCAAGAGGGAGAGAGAGGGAAAGGGAGAGAGGAGGAGAGAAGGAGAGAGAAAAGGAAAGGGAAACAAAGGAGGGAGAGTGAGATGAAGAGGGAAGAGGATGGAAAGAAGGGGAAAAGGGAGATGGAGGAAGAGACAGGGAGGGAGAAGAAAAAGGAGGAGGGAGGGGAAAGGAGAAGGGAAAGAGAGAGGGGAAGAGGGAGGAGAAAAGGGAGAGGGAGAAAGAGAGAAAGAGAGGAGGGAAGGAGAAAGAGGAAGAGGGAAGGGGAGTGAAAGAAGAAGAAGAAACAGGAGAGAGAGAGAGAAAGGAGGAAACATAAAGGGAGAGGGAGAAAAGAAGGGGGAGAGATAGAAGGGGAGGGAGGGAGAGAACATAGTTTAAGTCCTGCAAGTATGGCCTTGCTCATGTTTGACTCCTCATCAGCAAAGTGGTCTGGAGCTAACTTTCAGCTCTAGATTTTTTTGTCTTCACTTATCTTTGATGATTTTGCTTGTACTTTATGTCTACATATTGTAATCCCCTTTATGTCTCTCCCGGGAACATTCAAGAGGAGGACTTCTTGAAGGAAGGAAATTTTTAAAAGTTTTCTCTTTGTAGCTCCAGCGCCTAGCCCACAGTAGGTACTTAATAGTGTGGGAGGTGTGGGGTTTTTTGGAGTGAATTAAGCCAAAACCCCACCAGAGTGGCTGGTGAGTACCAGTGTTGACAGATATAATATCCAACACCCCCCAATGAGCAGAGTATTTTCCACAAAAGGAGGGGAGGAAGAATTCACTGGGTCCAGCCATCGAGGCCTAAAGGTTTGGATCCAATCAGATCCTTTAGGCCATTTCTTCAATCCCTTGAAGGGAACCCAACATGAAGCTTGTTGGTGGCTCAGTGAGAGGCAGCTGCCTCATTGGGGTGTTTGTTTTAATTTTCCCACGCCTCTGCATTTCATGATTCTAGCCAGAAGTACCAAGATCCCAAGAGAGAAGCTATTCTTACAGTGTTTCTGACCCAGTCAAGATCAGGAAGTCCTATGAATCTCATGAGAGTGTGGGGGGCCCTGGAAGAAAGATAGCTGAAGGACAGCAGGAAGAAGTGTCTCAAAAGGAGATTCCATGAGGGTCAAACTTTTGGTACTTCATTGAGATGGAGCCCTTCCAAAACATGGCCCCTCTCTGGAGTCAACCAGAGGTGAGGCTTCTTCCTCAGGCCAAGCTAGGATCCTTCCCCAAGGCCCTGAGGCCTGAGTCTGCAAATAACTAAAAAAAATGCCCTCCTGACATCACACCTTATAGATTGTTTTAATTCAACCTGACAAATCTGATTGTTAAAACTGTCTCCTCCATCATTCAATGGAAAACTACCCAAATGGGTGGTCTAGAAGTTCTAGGGCCATTTAGAATGGAGTCTACAAGTCAACAACAAGTCTTGATTAAATTTGGTTGGTTGAGTAGTCAGTCTAATACCTCCTCACTCTCTTTCTCTCTCCCTCTCTCTCTCTCTCTCTCTCTCTCTCTCTCTCTCTCTCTCTCTCTCTCTCTCTCTCTCTCTCTCTCTCTCTCTCTCTCTCTCTCTCTCCCTCTCTCTCTCTCTCTCTCACTTTCCTTCAGATCCTCCCAAACACTGAGCTGGCTCTGGCAATATGTGCGTCAACCTCATTATCAATGTGAACATCCCTAGAAAGTACACTACCAAGGTAAGTGAACTTATTCACAGCATTCAGAACTTCTCCATTTGCTGCAACTAATGGTTCCACATATGGATGGCATGGTGCTGGCTGGTGGAGAACCTATGTGTTTTTGGCATTTGTTGTCAGGCCAAAATTAGCACAAGCAGCAGACAACTGGTCCATACTTTGTTGGATCTCAGCTTTCTGGGCTGCAGTGAGTGCACAATCATCTGCAAACAGAAAATCCTGCACCAGCTCTCCCTCCACTTTGGTCTTGGCTTGTAGCCTTTTCAAGTTGTTACTATCAGTGTGGTAGCTGACCTTGATGCCATGCTCATCTTCATTAAAAGCATTTGACAACATGACCAAAAACATCATGCTAAAAAGCATTGATTAAACACTTGCTTAGAGAAGCCTTGAGTAATAAAGGAATCAGTCAGTGAGTAGCTATTCCTCTTTCACAACAACCCCTACTTTGGTCTTTAGTCTGTTGTCAATACTGAGAATAAGAAAAGAAAAGTGACACCTAGGAGGCAAAACCACACAAGGTTCCTCAAGGACCTTATGTTCTTCCTTCCTTCCTTCCTTCCTTCCTTCCTTCCTTCCTTCTTTCCTTCCTTCCTTCCTTCCTTCCTCCCTCCCTCTACCTTTCTTTCTTTCTTTGTCTTTCTGTCTTCCTATCCATCCATCTATTCTCTCTCTCTCTCTCTCTCTCTCTCTCTTCAAAATAAAGGGAAAGTGACTAGACTGGTGATTCTATTGGCATAAAAAAACCTCAGGAGCACAGTATCAAGGTCAGCTGCCACACTGATAGTAACAATTTGAAAAGGCTACAAGCCAAGACCAAAGTGGAGGGAGAGCTGGTGCAGGATTTTCTGTTTGCAGATGATTGTGCACTCACTGCAGCCCAGAAAGCTGAGATCCAACAAAGTATGGACCAATTTTCTGCTGTTTGTGCTAATTTAGGCTTGACAATGAATGCTAAAACCCTCCCCACTCTATTAATGCAGATTGGAAACTTCTCAACAATTGATGGCCTTCCAGAATTGGCTGGGGGCACTGAAAAATTCAATGCCTTGACCAGGATCACATAGCTAGTGTATGTCAGAGAAGAGATTTCAATGCAGGCCTTCCAGGTTCTGAGGCTGCTTCTCTTCTCTGTATTATGCCCAAGGTAATCGGGATGAGGGCTGTGTATATTCCCTGACTTTAGAAGACAGGGCTTAAAATCATGATTCAACTACTTACTTCTTCTGTGATAGGGACAAATTGCCATCCTTCTCTGGCCTCAGTTGCCTCTTCTGTAAAATGAAGAGGTTAGACTTGTTCACCCCAACGTCCCTTGATGCTTTCACCCTATGACCTGGGAACCTTTAATACTTTCATGACAAGTCAGAAGAATGAGATTCATTTGAAGGAAGACAGAAATATTATACTCATTTATTATTCAAAACTACATAGGACAGGCAGTTAAAACCTCAAGCCTATTGATAAACATGAAACCACTGGAAATATTACATAAATGAAATGTGAGCTAGATGAATGGCTTATTTCCTGCTTGGCAGAAGTGACTAATCCAACCAACTCTCTTGGCTGTAAAGAAGGATTAGCCTGGTTCTGCCAGCCCCGGGACTGGTGGAGCCTAGAACTGTCTGGGTAACTTTGGGCAGGTCACTTAACTCCTGCCTCAGTTTCCGCATGTGCTTCTCAGGGTTGTTGGAAGAATCAAATGAGATTATGATTGTAAAGTGCTTAGTATAGAGTCAATTCTGTATGAATGTTTTTGGTTGTTGTTCCATCCTGTCTGATTCTTCATGACTCCATTTGGGGTTTTATTGGCAAAGATACTGGAGGGGTTTGCCATTTCCTTCTCCCACTCACTTTACAGATGAGGAAACTGAGGCAAACAGGGTGAAGTGACTTGCCCAAGGTCACACAGTTGGAAGCATCTGAAGCCAGATTTGACCTCAGATGAGTCTTCCTGACTCCAGGTATGGTGCTCTACCTGCTACAACACCTAGCTGCTGCTGCTGCTGCTGCTTTTGGCTCTACCTTATAAGGGAAAGTGGGCCACCAGGAGAGGTGATGATTTCCCTTCTCTTTCTGGAGGTTTTCAATCAGTGGATGGAGAACCTATGGAGCAAAGGTGTAAACAGAGAGAGAATTCTGTTCCAAGCACTTCTTCTTGCTGGTCTTACAACTACCTCTACTGTCTCCTCCTCTGACTGGTGAATTTGTCCCAGAACATCCACCGGGGGAAGCCCGCAGATAGCTCTGCTCCATCCAAATCTGGTTCAGCCCATGATTCCCTGACAGCTCCTGGATCTTGCCCCTTGCTGCTCCCCTGCTCCTCCTCACTTTTCAGCTGCCCTCTCTTGGCCTTATTCCTCCAATTTGAACATTAACTCTTTGAGATCAACAGCCATCTTGTTACTTGTATGTGTCTGGCATACAACTACACAGACAGATGGACAGATAGACAGACAGACACAGAGATAGATAGATAGATAGATAGATAGATAGATAGATAGATAGATAGATAGATAGATACATAGATAGATAGATACATAGATGCATAGATACATAGATACATACATAGATACATAGATAGATACATAGATACATAGATAGATACATAGATACATAGATATTCACTATCTATTTATGTCCTTCTGTCTCATCTCACATCTCTGTGTCTCTCTAGCTGATTCTCTCCTTCCCTCCCTTTGAGGTCCCAGCTGACCTGTGCTCTATGTCACACCCAGGGCCCTCTCCTCCACTCTGGAGGAGATATAGAGAAGGGAGGATGGTAGGGTTCTGGAGGGGGGTGGATCAGAATCTGTTGTCCAAGGACCACCTGCCCAAGCTCCAGTTAAGAGGAGCTCACTGCCAGGAGGTTGGCCACAGGACATTTTTGACCAAAGCAAACCATGCTAAGACAAGGAAAAGCCCCAGCCATCGGCCTTGGAGATGATGTACAGTCACAGAGCCCTCACAAAGGGACTTGACCAAAGCTCTCAGCTCAAAGAGAAGGGACCACAACTGTTGGGCCCCACTCTCCCTTCTGAATCTGGAAGGGAAGCCTTTGATGCCTGATGCCCAGCTATCACTTTCTGAGACTGCAGCCCAGACACAGAAAACAGCTTCCTAATAGGTGACTTGGGTCAGATGGTGGCAAAATAGCGAGTTCAGTGAAGTCTGTTTAGAGTTTCCTACCATTTTCTCCTGCCTTCTTCTCCTTGACAGACCTATAGGAGTATAGAGGAATACAGACCAAGAGCTGGAAGATTAGATAGATGAGGGGGGGAGGGGGAGAAAGGAAGAGAGGAGGAGAGAGAGAGAAAGGAAGAGAGAGAAAAAGGAAGAGAAGAAGAGAGATAGATAGGAAGAGAGAAGGAGAGAGAGAAAGAAAGAGAAGAAAGGAAGAGAGAGAGAGAAAGGAAGAGAGGAGGAGAGAGAAAAAGGAAGAGAAGAAAGGAAGAGAGAGAAAGGAAGAAAGAAAGACAGTGAGAGAAGAGAGAAAAGAAGGGAGAGAGAAAGGAAGGAAGTGAGAGAAGAAGAGAGAGAAAGGAAGAGAAGAAAGGAAGAGAGAGAAAAAGGAAGAAAGAGAGATAAAGAAAGAGAAAAAGGAAGAGAGAGAAAAAGGAAGAGAGGAAGAGAGGAGGAGAAAGAAAGGAAGAGAGGAGGAGAGAGAGAAAGGAAGAGAGGAGAAAAGAGAAAGAAAGAGAAGAAAGGAAGAGAGAGAGAAAAAGGAAGAAAGGAAGAGAGAAAGGAAGAGAGGAGGAGAGAGAGAAAGAGAAGAGAGAAAGGAAGAGAGAAAGGAAGAGGAAGAGAAAAAGGAAGAAAAGAAGAGAGAGTGATAGGAAAAGAGAAAGACAGTGAGAGAGGAAGAGAGAAAGGAAGGAAGAGGAGGAGGAGGAGGGGAGAAGGAAAACCAAGTGCTTGCTGTGTACCAGGGACTATTTTAAATTCTAGGGATAAGCAAGACTATCCCTACCCTCAGAGAGCTTCTTCTCTAATGGGAAGACAATTCATAAGAGAGAGCTGGGAGCAGGGGAGGCTGCTGCTGGTGCAGTAGAAAAGTCTGGGAGTGAAGGGGCCTAAGGAAGAAGTCTTAGTGGTCATTCAGTCTAACCCCTTCATTTTAATAGATGAGGGTTCCAAGTCCCAGAGAAGATATGACTCATCCATGGTCACACAGCTAGTGAATTTCAGAGGCAAGACTTGGACCCTTGCTTGCAGGCTCTATCCTCTACAGCAGAAGTGTCCAACGCAGAGTCAGCTGGCCCCATGTGGTCCATAACTGGAGTATGGCCCAAACCAGGTCCTAGCTTATCTTAACATGTTGCCATATTAATTTTTAAAGGGAAATACATAAAATGTGTGGTTTTATAGGTCATAGACAGCATGCAGAGAGCCTTCTGCATGGGTGAGTAGCCCCCATTCCCATTCAGATTGGCCAGCATACTGCTCTGCCATGCTGCCTCTTAGAAAGAGGATTCTCATTGCTAGTCCCTGGCTGTGAGGCTCCTTTTGGGCCTGCTTATGCCCACACTCTTGGCACCTGACCCCAATGACCCCCTCATCCCATTGCAAAATCTCAGAATCTTAGAGTTGCAATGGACCTTAATGGCCATCCAAGTCAAAATGTGCCAGGAAACATAATCCCAACTACTGAATTGCTGAGAAGGCATCATCAAGCCTTTGAGGATGTTCTGAGGCAGTTAGCTAGCTCTACAAACTGATCCAAGCTAAGTAGAATGCAAGCTCTGCCCTAGATGTTTACAATCTAGCTGGGATCTTTGTGGGATAGTCGATCAGCATTCAAAATGAACCTCCCCAAAAGATTATAAACTCCAGGAGGGCAAGGTCTGTGTCTTACATAAATTCCCCAAGGTACTCAGCTAACCAGTAGGCATCTAGGAACTGTTCACCAGAGATGAATGTTGTTCATCCTTCATTCTTGAAGAAGACCAATGACAACATGAGAGCCATGTCCTGCCTTGCTTATGAATTGGATTTAAATGAGACTGAGCTTCATGAAGCCATCACCCTCACTGCCTCCTCCAGAGTTAAGTGGCAAGACAAGCCTGGCAGTGGTCTGGAATGCCCTAGGCAACCTTGGCCTTATTAAATTAAAGTCTTTCCTAGGTCTCAGTTTGTCTGAGGCAATGCCCATTCAATGACTGAATGAATGAATTTAATATTGAACTCAATGGTTCAATTTTATAAACAAATATAAATGTCAGCAAAAGTATATAATTTGTCAACAAAGCAAAATGGACAAGATCACCTAGCAAAGAGCCAAGAGGAGAAGAAGCCCCACTGTCTGTTTGCTTCTTTCTTGTTCTAGCGATAGGAACCAATACGTGCAAAGCACCGAGATATGCAAAAGCTCCTGAGGCATCATTTCAGAGCTTCACAACAGCCCTGTAAGGAAAATGTGGTTATAATGCCAGCTTACAGATAAGGAAACTGAGGCTGAGACAGATTAAGTGATTTATCCATCATTGGCAAACCAGTAAGTGTCCTATGGGGGATTTGACCACAGGTTTCCTAGACTCGAAATCCAGCACTTGAGCCCACCTCTCAAAGTGCTGGGGATTCTTCCTGGAGAATCCTGAGCATGGAGTGCTGTTTCCACCTTTTCCCTCAAGTCTTTGCTAGATGAGGAGGAGTTGAAGGAGTTGGGGGTGCTTAGCTCAGAGAAGACTTGGGTGGGGTGGGGAGGGGACATGATAACTATCTATCTTCAAGTATTTTAAGTTTGTCGGTACCAGAAAGATCAGACTGTTCTGTCTGGTCCCAGAGAACAAAGAAGGAGCCGATTTAGATCTAATATCCTTACAGACTTCCTAACAATTAGAGCCAGGAGTGTGCAGGGGCCAGCTGGAGGCTGTTAAAATCCTCAGTGCAAGCATTTACACCTCAGAAACAGGCAAACAATTCTCCTAATCAGAGCTTGATTTATTGTTATTGGACTGTCTAAACTTAAGAAAGTGACTGGGAAATGTTAATAATTCAGATTAAACTAAAAAAAAGTGTCATGGATACATTTCCTTTTTTCCTGATAGCTAGTTGTTAAATGTTTACTAGCATGCCTCTGAGCTATCGTAAAGTGGACCAGATTGCTTCAGAAGGTAGTAAGCTCTTCCTCCCTCAAAATCTTAGAAAAGAGGTAGAAGACAGATCACTCGTCCTGCAGTTTTAGTGGTAGTGCTTGAGGTGTGACTAGGATCCAGGTCTGAAACTTCTGTGATTCCACATTTCCTCCATGTGTCAACAAAATGATGGAAAGACTAAAATCTTGCTTAATTGGAGACTCAACTATCAATTCACTGGACTTCTTATTCCTCGGCAGCGAAATTTAAGAAAAATAGCTGAATGAAGTGAGCAGAACCAGGAGAACAAAACCAAACAAATCAGAGAATTCATTTCTGTACAACATCCTGGAATCAGGGCACACTCGGCCCAACCATTTCCAGGATGTTCAGCCACACACGGGCTAAAAGAATGATGAAAGGCTTTGGCAGAACCTTCAATTGCTGATCTAGAATGAAGGCCTCAGACTCTGGAGAAGACTTCAGAACCAGCAAAGGTATCAAGCGATGCCCTCAAGTATTGCTCCAAGGCTGTTCCTCTGCCTCACCTAGTCCCCGGCATTCATCTATAGGAGGAGAGTAGGGTGTGGAAAACGCTAAAGATGAAGTAGGGAGACAAGAGTTCAAGTCATAATCCTCCATTAACTGGGCATGTGACCTTGGCTAAGTCATAAGGTCTCCAAGTCTCAATGCCTTCATCTAGAAGGAGGTGACAATGCCTGTTCTGCCTCCTTTGTGGGGATGCTGTGAGGACCAAATGAAATAATGAAAGAAACCTCGAGGCCTGAGTATGTGTCTCACGTGGAACCCGTGATCTCTTTGTGGCCATTCACGTCGCCCTTCTGAGCCCTGCTCTTGTCTGTAACATGCCTGTGGTGTCTGTTTTCTTTTCAAGGCTGTTGAGAGGCTCAAATGTTCTCCTATATGTCAGATGGTCTGACGGCTGGAAGGTTCTGTGTAAACAGGTTATTACAATTACCCATCAAAGTGAACATCGATTATCCAATGGTAAATGTGGGATGGGTTAGTGAAAAACAGAAGGGGCAGTCAGGGCTGTACCAGGAGCTTCCTTCTCTGTACAACCTGCAAGTCCTAACCTAGAAAACAAGCTTAGTCTTCTGGATTTTTGGAAAGTGTGGGCCGCTCCCATGAAGGGGCTTTCAGAAAAGTCATAAGGAGTCAGTGGGGAGAGGGCACAATTCATTTTTAATTCTCACAGCTCCACATGATGGGACAGATAGAAGAAGTCAGAGGGGTGAGGCCCCAACTAAAAGAGTCCTGGGAGGGGTTCAAACCAGCAGGCAGACAGGCAAGCCCTGATTTGTAGATAGCTCCGGTTCTGAAGGTCCCTTTGCAAATTTATTTCTTAGAAATGCATTTCTCCATAGCATCAAAATTACTAAAGTCCCTTCTCTTCCCAGGCTAGCCCATGGGGACCTACTATAACCCAGAATGTAGCTAATTCCCAGGCTAGCCCACTGGGGCCTACTATAACCCAGAATATACTTAAACCTTGGTACGAATAGCCCGAGACCTAATTGACTCCTAAAAATAAGAAGCCTTATAGTATCTGAGAGAAGGGAAGAGAAAAAATAGGAATTGGGGGAAGGGAGTAGAGACAGGATTCAGAAAGGAGGAGGGAAGAGATTTTGGGTCTTGGGGAAATTTTTAAATAGATGAGGTTTCTCTTTGGCAAGGAGGCCTGGTCCAAGTGGAATGTTGCAGTCAGCATGGAAGGAGGGTACACAAGTAGATTAGACTCCATGAGAGCACTCAGTGCCTGAAGAGAAGGTTTCAAACACTGATGAACAAAAAAGTTCCAGTTCTGATGGACAGTTGAGCCAGTGTCTCAGGAGCTAAAGAAATTCCTGTGTTTCACCGGGGTCCCTGCCCTTATGACACTCAGAGTACATGTAGTGTAGCAGGCCAGCTGCCTCCAGGGCCTTCTGGCAGAAATCACCTGGCTGAAACCCAAGAGGGGCCATCCAGGATGCCACAAAAGCAGTGGATGGGGGCGGCGTGCCTGAGCTTGGATGAAGACTCTCTTTTTCCTTCCCCATCTGTCTTTGGGCAAGTGTGTGTGTGTGTTGGGGGGCGGGGTTTATTTCCCCTCTGAGTCTCAGTTCCTTTATCTTCAAAAAGAGATGTTGTGCTTGGCAGTAAAACCAAGTTCCCTGAGGGAAGGACCCTTCCTCCCTTGCAGGTAGACATGCCTAGCACCTAACTCAGTGTCTGATACATAACAGGCCCTTGCTAAATAATTGTTGGACTGAATAAACATCTACATCTTAATCCCATGACCCTAAGAATGACACCTGTCCAAAACAAGGGCCCAGTCCTTGACTGACAGTCAACAATCCCCACCCTCCCTTTGAGAGCTGGTTCACATTTGGTCCCAGCCAAAGCACATCCTCAGTGACATTTCCCTGAGATGGAAATCCATGGGGAAATCTTCAAAATGAGCCATAAGGCCCGCAGTTCCCTCTCTCACACCCAACACTCGTTAGTAATGATAAATTATAACAGTAGCTTAGGTTTACATAATCCCTACTGTGCGTCACACACTGCACTAAGCACTTTACAATATCTCATCAGATTCTCCCACAGCCATGGGAGGGGGGTGTTATTACTGTCTCCATCTTACAGATGACAAAACTGAGGCAGCGGAGAAGTCATTTGCCCAGGGTCACCCAGCCGGTGAGTGTCTAAGGCCAGATTGGAACTCAGATCTTCCTGACCCCAGGTCAGTTGTAGTATTCTGTCATTGTGTCACCCAGCCCAGATTGGGGACTGAATGAAAGGACCACACTTTGGGTCTCCAGCATTCAAAATTTCTTAAAGTTAAATTGGCTTGGGAGGAAGTCTTGTAATTCAGTAATCCAGAATTAGGAACAGCATTTCTTTCTGATATCAGGTTCCCAGATTCTCAGACTCCCCATCTCATTTTTGGAAGAGCCCTGTCCGAGGTGCTTCTCTGCTCTCTCCCCCATACCCGCTCAAACAGCCCTCCAGGAGTCAGGCCTTTTCTCCAGGGAGAAGGAAGTCACTGTCTCCCAAGACAGACACACCAGTCTCTTTGTTGGCCAGGTTGATTTCTCTTACATATAGCCGAAGTCCGCCACTTTCTAACTTCAGCCACTAGTCCCTGTTCTGTTCTGCCCATCCTTCTCCCATGCGACAGCTCTGCCACAGGAAGAGTTTTCTTTCTTCTCCAAACAAAACAATCTGTTCCTTCCACTGATCTGAGAATGACAGGATCTCAGGCCCTCCTCAGCATCTTTTGGCTGCCCTCCCTTTGACAGGTTCCAGATCATTTTTTCTAAACTGGGGTGCCCTAGCAGGATCCTCCCGAGGAGGTTTGCCCAAGCAGAGGACAGTACGACTATCACCTCCCTATTCCTGAAGGCTGTGCCCTACTTAATGAAGTCTGAGTTTGCATTAGCTTTGGGGGCTGCTGTACCCCCATCCAAACCCCTACATCTGTATACTTCTGTAGACCTATTCCTTACTCATCTTGCATGTACAAAATTGGTTTTAGAACCCAAGTACATGATTTTTGTTGCCATTGTTCAATCACTTCCAGCTCTTTGTGACCCTGTGTGGGTCCCTCGGCAGAGAGACTGGCATGGTTTGCTGTTTCCTTCTCCAGTCCATTTTACAGATGAGGGACTGAAGTAAACAGGGTTTAGTGATTGACTCAAACAGCTAGGAAGTGTCAAAGTACAGATTTGAACTCAGAAAGATGATTTTCCTGACTCCAGACCCAGCACTCCATCCACAGCACCACCTAACCGCCTCTTACCCCTATCAAATTCCATCTGATTAGATTTAATTCAGCATCCTAGCCTTTATAGAAGGACTTTCTAAAAATTTTGAATTTCTAAAAATATTTCTAAAAAGATTTCCATTCTGAAGGGGTGGTTACCTTCCCCAGCTTTGTTTGGCCTACAAATCAATAGGCCTGCAACATTTGCCTTCACTCAGCCATTGATAAGAATGGTAAACAGCACAGGACCAAGCAGAGCTCTCTGGGGCACATTCGAATCCTAAAAATAAATTTATTTTACTTCTAGGTTGGGAAAAAGTCTGGAACACCCCCACGTGGAGTCTTTCACAAGAGTTTGGGAAGGTGGGTAGAGAATGCAATTGCTTAATAGTTCTCTTTACTAGTTCACCTTGGTGGATAGATAGAGAGAGTCAGGATGGTGAGGGTCCTACCTAGTCTTGCAAGCAGAATGATATGGGCTGGCAGATTCCAGTTTGCAGATAGCCAATTTCCTGAAGGTCCCTTTGCAAGTCTACTTAGAATTCTGATAGCATTTAGCAGAATATTCCTTCGGTATTGCCATCAAGCAATATATTGACCATTTGTTGGATCCGGTCACTCAATCATTTCCAAGTTCAATGAACTATACTATCCTCTGAACTGTATCGCTCCATTTTGTCCACAAGAATAACCTGTAAGATTGTACTAAATGCTTTACTGAAGAATGAGGCAAATCTTATCTGAAGCCAATATACCCATCGAGTAACTGTATCAAAAGAGAAAATGAAGTTAGTCTGCCATGATTGTTTTATTTCTTAACAAAACCATGTTAGTTCTTTGTGATGACTGCTTCCATTAGGTGCTAGACCTTAGAACCCAGAATGTCAGAGCTGGGAGGGTTCTTAGGACCCAGAATGTCAGGGCTGGGAAGGTTCTTAGCAATCATTTAATCCAACAGATAGGAAATTGAGACCCTTGGGAATGAAGCCTCTGCCCAGGGTTGCTGAAATAGGCACCCAAGTCTCCTTCCTCCCAGGAGCATCCTTTCCACTCCATCATCCAGTAATAAAAGGACTGTAAAAATAAGGCTGTAATAAAAGGATTCACATATGCTCAGAATCATTGAACCTCAGCAGAAATCTACCTTTTTCCAAATTAGTATAGAAGGTCTTAGAAGAAAAAAGTAAAAAAAAAAATTCAAAACTGAAAGGTCTGGGATGTGGATTCTCAGTCCAAAATAGTCATCTGAAAATAGCTTTAATCTGTCTCTGCCTCAGTTTCCCCAAAGGTAATGGGGCCAGAGATCTTCCACCACCTGGAGGCCTGGATAAAGAAACTGAATCATCCAAATTTATGCCTGCAGTGGCTTAGAAGAGGGGCCAGGCTGTATCAGATGCTAGAAGCTGATAGCTGGGAATTCTTTGGTCTGGATACAGGGCTAAAGCATGTGGGAGACTCTGAGTACTCCTGGGTTCTATCTGGGTCAGAAAGTCTATAAATAAAGCCTCCCATGGTAAATGAGTACAATCCCTTCCCATCCGGGTAAAATCAGGCAGCACAAATTTAATTGAATTTCTTCTTTCTTTTTTTCTTTTTAATGTCAAAGTTTCTAGTCCTCGATTATGCTTATTTTAAATCCTATCTGCTTTCATCTCTGTCCCTGAAGACCAGTTCTCAGGCTCCCTCAGAGTTTCACTCTAGCCTATCTCCCCATTCTCAGACACTGGTTGGGGGCAAGGAAGGTGCAGCAGCCATCAGTATCCAGTGGGAGCCTGTAGTACAACCGCAGGGGAGAGAATTAACTCATTGTTTGGAGGGTGACTCACTGTGGGTGTGCTTGGAAACCCTGCACTTTGAATGGGACATTAACATGATACACATCGTCATGTTCAATTTTAAAACATGACTTTGGGCTGGGTGAGCCTCAGAGACAGAATGTCTGAGTAATGAATTCCTAGGGAAAAGGATATTAATATATTGTATGTGGTAGGATGGATACGCATTAACAGGGACCAAGAGGCAGTGCATGGAAGTCAATGGAGCAGGGTGAGGGATGGGGGTGGGGTGCAGTTCATGCGACTCTGATAAGTCACCTCCTGGAAGCATCAGTCTTTTCATCTGTAAAATGGCTATAATAATGACTGTAGCAATGACCCCAAGTGAGACGCCTGCAAAGTGTCTACTAAAACATGAAGTTGTGAAAAAAAAAAGTGTCAGTTGTCATTATAACAAAAAGATTTTTGCTCTTTGGAAATCCCAGCTTCCCAAGTGAGGACACAGCATGAGACTATGGAGGGAGCATTGGAGAGGATAGTAATTCTGTCTCTGAATGCTAGTTGGATGATATTGGGCAAGGTGCTTCTCTTCCTCCTGCCTTGGTTTGCTCATCTGTAAAGTGAGAGGATTGTACCAGATGACTTCTAACATATGACCTTCTGTGATTCAGACATGAAATTGAAGGTGGGCCAATGGAGGGGATGTCCAGGTGCAGGATTTGGAGACCCGAAGAGAAGACCATAGCCCTGTTCCCTCAGGGAAAGACACAGTACTGGAGATGTAGAGCTCAAAGTGATCTTGGGGAGCACCAAGTCCACCTTCCTTACTTGACAGATGGGGAAACTGAAGCTGGGAGAGAGGAAATGACTTGTCCAGAGTCCAGCTCTCTATCTTCCTACTCCAAACTACCCCTTCAATGAAAAATTTCATTTAACACTACCTGGAATCAAGCTCCTAGTTGGACTCCACCATTTGGAAAGGTTTGGGAGACCCAATGATGATTTATTATTAGAAATGGAAGGAAAAGAAATTTATACATAGAACAGAAAGTGAAAAAGGAAGGAAGGAAGGAAGGAAGGAAGGAAGGAAGGAAGGAAGGAAGGAAGGAAGGAGGGAGGGAGGGAAGGAAGGAAGGAAGGAAGGAAGGAAGGAAGGAGGGAGGGAAGGAGGGAGGGAGGGAGGGAGAAGGAAAGGGAGGGAGAGCAAGAGAGAGAGAGAGAGAGAGAGAGAGAGAGAGAGAGAGAGAGAGAGAGAGAGAGAGCTTATACCATATGTGTGCCTGGCCCATCCCTTTCTAGAAGGCATACTTTCCCAAAGGGCCATTTGTTGATGTTGGCAACTGGGCAGTTTTGAAAAAAACAGTCATCGGTGGACATTCAGAATTCATCCTAACTGGAAAGTCACTCTGCTGATATGAGAAAGAAAGGCCTGAAAGGGGGCTGACCTACATCTGCCCAAGGAAACAAAGTGCCTAATTAGAAAGGAATGACTCCCTGCTTCACAGACAGTAATAATGGGCAGAGAAGGAGAAACCCGCCTGCATCTCTGAGAAGAATGGAACAAGGCCAAGGAGTTCAACACATAGAAAGTCATACTGCAGATAGCTTGGGAAAAGATACTGGAAACCAAGAAGCTTCAGCCTCATATAAAATCAAACTGGACCCATTAGAAGCAGAGCTTTGTGCTAGTCATCTGGGTCATCCAGGAAGTTCTCACACATGGCTCTGCTCCTGTCTGGAGGGAGAGAGATAGAGACAGAGAGGAGAGATAGAAAAAGACAGACAGAGACAGAGACAGAGAAAGGGAGGGAGAGGAAAAGAAAGAAGGGAGGGAGGGGAGAAAAAAGAGATGGAAAGAGGAGGAAAGGAGAGGGAAAGAGAAGAGTAAGAGAGGATAAAGAATAAGAAGGAGAGAGAGAATAGGGGATGAGAGAGAGCCCAAAAGGGAAAGAAAGGATAGGAGGGAGAAAGCAAATAAAGAAAGAAGAAAAAGAAAGAAGGAAAAAAAGACTGCAATATAAATCTATTCTATTACACTAGTCTAGAGCTTGCCATGGACATGTCTTCCTAAACTGGACCAGCTGGGGCAACAGAAGTGAGGGGAGCATATTTATTTATCTTTCCTGCTGTAGTGCATGAGCTCCCTGGGAAGAGAAAATCATTAGGAGATTGAAGGATGCTGTCAGATACATTCTTCTCCTCTGGCATCATGACTGAGAGAGCAAAAGAATGGCCAGGGCTGCTGCTGGACTCCAGCACATCCCCAGAGCTGGATGGTCTCCATTCTTGGGAGTCAATATTCCTTCCTATTAACCTTCCTGTGGCCCCACCCACCAGCTGGGCCTCTTCACTGAGGGAGACAGCAAAGGTAAAGGTGAGCAACAGTCAAATCCGTGGTGTTCTCACCTTCAGTTAGCATGTCTGTGAAGATGGTTCCTGCATCTAGAGCTAGGCTGGATCCACATTTCTACCCACCTGCTGGCCCTGTGTTTGGACGGCCTGCCAGCACCTCAAATGTAAGCCACATGTGGCCTCTAGGTCCTCAAAGGCAGCCCTTTGTTCCCAATAGTTCTGTGAGGTTTGGAGTCAGGCAAAGGGCTGCCCTTGAGGACCTAGAGGGCCATATGTGGCCTTGAGGCCACAGGTTCTCCCATCCCTGTCCCAGAAATTCCTATTTTATCAAACTCATCTTCCAGGTTTGAAATGATTCCCTTCTCAATTCTGTACCTGCACACAGGCAGAACAGGTAGCCATATTTTTATGTTGTTATTGTAGAATAACAGGCGGGTGTTGGACCTGCCCTCTGATCTCTCTCCTATCAGCCAGGTATATCTGACAAAGTCATTCCTCAGGTGAAGACCTTGAATGCATCACAGAGTCATAGAATCACAAGTTAGTGGAGGTCTCACAGGCTAAACTAGAGTTAGTCAAGAGTCTGCCCCACCATAACCCCACAATGGGGTGGTCTAGCCTTGGCTTGAAGGCATCCAAGGAGGGGAAACAGGACACTCCTGGCTCTACCTTCTGGGGTCAAACAGAATCCATTTGGTTCTTCCTCTGTACGGCAAGCTTTTCAATCTTTGAAGAGAGATGCCGTGCAAACATCATCTTCTGCTTCCGCATCGTCTGGCCAGCCCCCACCTTTTCAGTGGGCAGCACTTCCTAGAAAGCAGTGTCTAAAAACAGTGAGGTATCTCCTCACTGGAGGATTTCTGGGGAGCCATGGATCAAGTTCATGGCACCAGAACACCCCATGCACATGAGGGATGGTTGGCTGGTCAGTGCAAAGAGAAAGGCTTGGAGGCTGAAGGACCCAGCTTCAAATCCGAGCTCCACTCCTCACTTCTTCTGTCATGTGGCCTCCTTGGGCCTCAGCTTCCTCCTCTGTGAAGTAAAGGGGCAGGACTAGGGCACCTCCAAAGCCCCCAGGCCATCACCAAATACAATTTTAGTTCTACATGGAATATCCAGGGGTCTTCTACGCAAGATCCTGTCTATGAAAACCTTATAAATCCCAAGTCATCTATAAAAGCCAAATAAGCCTGCCAATACATTTCCCCAGAACACTAGGCCTGTAGGCAAGTCTTGGAACCAATCTTACAGAGAAAAAATGTCCCTCTTCCATTTCCCCAGATTATCAGTATAAGACAACTGAGGTTCTATCTTTAGGCACAAACAAACATTTCTAACTGGACAGTGCCCAGTCCCAGTGGCTTCAGGCATTCTTGGAGTCTTTTGCACTAATCAAATCATTTGTAGGGAAATAAGCGGGATTCAAGTTTAGTGGGCAGATTTTTAAAGATGCTATTCTTAGGAAGATTTTTGGGAAAAGAACAAACCTCCAATGAGATGTTAGTGGGCACTGACCTCCCCCACTCCCTGAGAAATGAAGCTCCCAAGCAGCCCTGGAGGCCTCACATCCTCTCTTCATCCCAGGAAAAGAATAGTATTGTAGGGAAGAGACTCCATCCCACCCCCAGCCAAGCTCTCTATGGGCCCCTATCTACTAGCTGGGAAGCAGGAAGCAGTGGTGGGACGGGGAGGCATTTTCAGCCATCATGAGAGAGCTAAGATCCATGTAAGCTGAAAGAGGCCCAGAGGAGCAGCAGACTGTGCACCTCACTTGACAGAAGGGCATACTGAGGCCGAGAGAACTATGGCCCTAAGCAGGAGCAATACTTCTCATTTCTGGGCTTTATATAGTGGACAGAATGCAGACCAGGAGTCCCTAAGACTCCTCTTCCTAAGTTCTGCTCTGTCCTCAGACACATATTAGCTGTGGGACGCTGGGCAGTCACTTGACCTGTTTGCCTCAGTTTCCTCGCCTGTAAAATGAGCTGGAGAAGAAAACGGCAAACCACTCCAGAATCTTTGTCAAAGCCTCCAATGGGGTCTACGAAGAATCAGAAATGCCTGAAAAGACTGAATAATAAATGCCCAGGGAGGGAGTGTAGAGAGGTGAGTAAGGAAGGTCCCTCCCCCTACAAGCTGACAGCTACCTTTGGGGGGCTATGTACAAGGAGGAAATAAATCAAGGCATGAGAAGTGAATGAAAATGATGTTTATCCAGCACTTATTGTGTGCCGAGCAGAATACCCAGGGTTTAAAATA
>JAQQSW010000103.1:44517-80633 GCA_028646575.1 Pseudocheirus occidentalis
CCTATCTGAGAACCTACAGGTTGAGTGTTGTCAATGCCCTTTAAGTTGAGGGCCAAACTTTGCAAGACAGGCTGGGCTCGATGTTGAGGGGTACAAAATTCAAACTGTGGAATGTCAAAGCAATGCCAATTATTTCTAAATTTAGTATACTGGTATAATACACATACTTAGGCAAGACAACCTGCACTTTCCACTGATTGCCACCTTCAAATGTGTCCTTCCTTCCAGGCTTTGCACATTCAGTTTGTTTGCAAAAATGAATTATCTTCAAATAATAAAGCGCCTTTAGACACTGTGGAGATCCATTAGAGAAAAAAATTCTCAGCTTAAAAAAACCTGATTTGTGTTTGTTTTATTGCCTTCCCAATAAATTCCACCAAAGCCAAGGTGACCGAACTTCTGCCGATGCTGTTGACCTTTCACGACACCCAGGCCAATGCCGGACTAAATTGCAACATCTTTTTCTTTGGTCACAGACTACATGATGACGACCCAAAGAAGCATCCTTATAAATACAGTGATACACAGCAGGGACATCTTTCTTTGTGTGTGTGAGGAAAATATTTGGCAGGTGCAATATTTGGAGCACAGTTACCTCTGAAAAATAAGCATCCTTTGACTATACCAGGCAGATTTTGAGCATTGTACTAAGAGCATGGGCCTGCTGAAACGATCTGCTAAAAAGAGAATGCTGTGCTTATTGTTTGCCTCCTGGTGACTGCAGGACCAGGTCAAGGGCAGCACGAGGCGAATCCCTGGAAACCATCAGAAAACGGAGATTCCTTACACGTGGGGGCACTAATATTTAAAAGTGCCTGGCCTCCAGCAAGCACATAACAAGTGTTTTATCTGCCTATCTGGTCATTAAGATAAACCCATATAATTTCAGAAACCAGGGATTCACTCTTTTAATAATTCTGGGCATAATATTTTCTTTTTAATAATTGCCCCCAGAGAGGTAATAGCAAAATATCCTCCAGAACAGGTAAAGTGCAAAGTGTATCCCATGCAAAGTGCTTAGGATACAAAGGAATGTCAGAAACAAAGGAAAAATTGGAGCCTGCTCTCAAGGAGCTTTTTGAGGACCCTGGCCATGCCTTGAGGACACTTCTTAGTCCTGGCTCCTCTTATCTTAGAAAGGATGTTCGGGTTCTGCACAGCGTCCAGGGGAGGGCTCCCACCACGGTGAAGGGCCTCAAGATCATGCCATTGGAGAGTGCTTAGAGGAACTGAGAAGGTTCAGCCCGGAAAGTTTAAGGGAGCATTCAGGTGGGGATGTGATTGTTACCTTCTAGCATATAGAAGAAAAGAAGACTTGTTCTGCTTGGCCCAGAAGGAAGATCCAGGGTAACAGGACTAAAGTGGCTAAGAGACAGATTTGGGCTCAAGTTAAGGAAAATTTCAACAGTTCCAACAGTCCCAGAATGAAACAGGCTGCCTGGAGAACTGGTGGTGTGCTCTTCCCCTGAGGAGGTCTGTGAGCCCAGAATACACGATTACTTATTGTGTATTGTCAAGGAGATGGTCCTTCATGTGCGCAGACCACAAGGGCTTCCCTTCTCAGCTGAGATGCTGGAGTCGCCTCATCAGGTCTGCTGGAACTTTCTTTGTCTTTTTTTAATAACATTTTATTTTTTCCAAGTACATGTAAACAGAAATTTTAACATTCTTTTTTAAAAAAAATTGACACTTTATTTTTCTTGAGGTTTTTTTTCTGTTTTCTTTCATAACGTGACTATTATGGACATGTTTTATACAACTACACATGTATAATCTATATTGAACAGTTTGTCTTCTCCATGGGAGTGGACACAGGGAAAGAGGAAAGGAGAGAATTTGGAACTCAACGGGGTTTTTTTTGTGTGTTTGGGTTTTTGTTTTGTTTTGAGAGGGGAAGGCAGAGCAGTTGGAGTTAAGCGACTTGCCCAAGGTCACACAGCTGGTAAGTGTGCCAAGTGGATGAGGTCAGATTTGAGCTCAGGTTCTCCTGACTCCAGGGTTGGTGCTCTATTCACTGTACCACCTGGTTGCCCCCAAATCAAAATTTTAAAAATTAATGTTAAATATCGTTGTTACACGTCACTGGGGAACAATAAATACTAAGCAACAAGTAAATTTTTTAAAAATTTAAATAAAAAATAATGAAAAAATTTTAATTTAAAAAATAAAAATTATGAGGTCCAAAATTTTTCTCTCCCTGTCTCCCTTCTGTCTTCCCTAAGATAGTAATTTGATATAGGTTCTATATAGGCAATCATGTAAAACATATTTCCATATTAGTCATGTTGTGAAAGAAAAAATAGACCAAAAGAAAAAAGAATAAAGAAAGTGAAAAATAGTCTACTTTCATATGCATTCAGATTCCATTAGTTCTTTGGAAATGAATTTTCTCCCATGAGTCCTTCAGAATTGTCTTAGACCACAGTATTGCTGAGAACTAAGTCATTCACAGCTCTTCATTTTATAATATTACTGTTACCGTGTATAATGTTCTCCTGGTTCTGCTCACTTTACTTTGATTCAGTTTATGTAAGTTTTTTCAGGTTCAAAAAAAAAAATCTTCCTGGTCATCCTTTCCCATAGCACAATAGTATTCCATTACATTCACATACCATAACTTGTCCAGTTATTCCCCAATGGATGGTCATCCCCTCAATTTCCAATTCTTTGCCCCCACAGAAAGAGCTGCTATAAATATTTTTGTACAAGATGGTCCTTCCCTCACCCCTGCCTTTTTTTGTTTTTAATTTCTTTAGGGTGTGGTGGTTGCTGATAACTTTCTAAATAAGCAATGAATTCTGAAGGGGAGTCAGAGTGAATGCTTGGTCACTGTGGGACCTGGGTTATCTCCCACTCTTAGCCATCCCCCAACACACACACACACACACACACACACACACACACACACACACACATACATACATACCCCTGGCCTCAATGTAATCCCATGCTTCCCTCACTGCCTAGCTCAGTGCTGTCCCCATGTGAGACCTTCCCTGTTCCTCCCTTTCCCTCCCTTCAGTTATCAGCACTCACTCCTGAACTAAATTACATTGTATCTACTCTATGCATACTTTGTATCTAGTTACACATTCATGGTTTTCCTCTGCAACAGTAGAAGGTAAGCTCCCTGAGGGCAGGAAATTTGGCTTTGCATCCCTAGCACCTGTCCCAGGGTCTGACCCATACCAGGAGTTTCAGAAATGTTTCTTGACTTAAATTAAATTATCATTATCATTATATAGATTATTCCATACTGGAAGCGTAGCTAGATTTAATGTTGAGCTTTTCTTTGCAGAATGGTCACTGATTTGGTTTGAGTCTTTCTCCCTGAATTATTGTGAAGTAGACACCTATACTTAGAATCAGAGGCACTGGATTCAAGTCCTGCATCTGCTGTTTACTGCCCATATTACCTGGGACAGCCCCTCTCTGGACCTCAGTATCTTTTTCTCTATGAAATGAAGAAGTTGAACTAGACAAGCTCCGAGGTCTCTTCCAGTCCCAAATTATTGGATCCTTCAGGAAGACTGAATTCCTGGAACCATCAGGAGCCCTTCAAAGGGATTGGTGATGGAGGAAAACACTTTGATGAGGGAAAGAAACTCCATCCTTTTCAGGGGCCCAGAGCTAATCTCGCTTCTGGGGTAATGGGAGGCTCACCACTTTAGCCAAAAGCAATGGTTGTGCTTCAGCACCCACCCAACCTCCTGAACAAAAAGAACAAGGAGTCCTTCCTTTCAGCAGAGGGAGGAGTTCTTCTGAAGCCTGACTTTCAAGTGCCTCTTGGGCAGCCTCTCCTTCTGCCTCTGAAAGCAGAGGAGGCGGTGGACACCAGCCAGTTCTGTTCTTCGTTTTAAGATGAGGAAACTGAAATCCAGAAAAGTCAAGTCACTTGTCCAAGATCACACAGGTGAGCAGCATAGGGAAGATTTGATTCTAGGGCTTTCTGTATTATATCATGCTGTCTTATTCCCCTTTCCCTGGACTCAATTTCCCTACCTGTGACATAATGGGGAGGGTGGCAGGATCAGTGAGGATCAGGCTGAAAAGATCCCTTTCTGCCCTAATCCCAATGATGATCATGATCACAACTCAGCTGTGCTCAGTGAACAAAGGAGGAAGCATTTATTAAGTACCTACTGTGTGCTAAGCACCAGGCAGACAAATGGAAGCAAGTCCTTGCTTTCAAGGAGAATTCCTCCTAGCAGGGGAGGACAACACATGATGGGGGTTTCAAAATGATCAGGAAGTGAATGGAAGCCTGTTTTCCCTGATCAGAGCCCAGGGTCCCAGGAATTTTGGCCAGAATGTGGTCTCCATGTGAGTGGGGCAGATTCCACCTCAGCATAGGGGAGAATATCCTAACGAGGGCTACTGAGGTAGATGCCCTCTACCTCCCCTCCTAGCTCCCCGGCTATGACCTAATGGGCTGCCATGGAGAGATGGACTGACCCTCCCTCTGGAGTTCTGCAGATAGAATTCATGCTCTGGGGAGGCAACTACACTGGAAAGTCTCAGAGATCATTCTCGCTTTAAACTCCTGTCCTCACAAGCCCAGCCTGTACTCTCCCCTCTTCTCAGATAATAGGCTAAGTGCTTTCAACTTGTCTCATTTGCAGATGGTCCATGAAGGGATTGCCCTAACCTTGGCCTTGGAGACCAAGTCTGCCCTGCACTGTGTGGGGGGTGGTGAATAGACTCAGTTTGTCCAGGCTCTGTCATTCTATCACTCCCACAGACCTGCCAGCCCCAGGCAAAGGCTTGGTGAGTGTTTGAACATTGTACAAACAGACCATTCAATGACACAGCTTCTCTCCCTGTAATCTAAGCAGGAGATTATGAACCTCCAGATGGAATCTGGGGAGAGCATCTCCTCCCACCCCCCAGCTTGGCAGCTGCAGGGGGAGAGCCAGGCCCTTAATATACGGCCCCCCAAAAGAATGACAAGCTGAGGCTGGGTCCAAATTGCTAACTCGGCTTCTTTTCCCCAAATAAGGCTACATGACATAGAACTGTTTATACCAGCTCCCCAAGCGAAACAGGGTGTTTGAAGCTGCTCAGAAGAAAAACTCCAGGTCAGGTCTTGTCCTTCTTTCTCCAGAGTCACTAACTTCAAAACTACTGCCTGGTTATGATTTCCTGACAGGTTTCTAGAAATGTCCATTTGTCACTTTGTTCCAGCCTATGAACAGCCCCTGAGTGTGGTGAGCCCAAGTCCCTTCCAGCTGCAGCCATGTTGGTGGAGGTCTGAAAGGACCTTGTGGTAGAGCTTTGGAACCTCCAGGCTCAAAGCCCAAATGTGGAGAGATTAAAGAAGAACCTTCCAGATGTCTTTGCAGGCTGGAGAGAAAAACCAAAGTGATTTTTAGAAGGGCAAACTAGAGGAATCTCTTAGGGAGGTGCCTGTCTCTGCTGGGAGAATTTATTTCAAACTTTCTCTTGGAAAGAAGGTTTCTTTCTGCTGTAGATCTTCTCGGATAACCTTTGGGGCCCAACAATATTTATAAAAGAAGAGACTGAGCAGGGCCTAGTTCCAGGCCCTGGTATAAATGGCTCGACCTGAAGAGATGTTTCAAACACATCAAGAAATCTTGAATGCGAAATCTGTATTCTGTTCTTAGCATCTGGGTCTCCCGGGGGTAACTGCGAGCCTCTGAACACTCACACAACTTTCGTTCCACCCATTGTCCTGCAGCCCTAACTAAGACTTCTGGCACCTGGAGCAAATTCAGTTAAGGTGGGGGGGGGGACCCTGCTGGGGAAGGAAGGCTGTGTTCAGCAAAAAGCGGGACGGTCATTGGCTTGGTTGAGGTAGACGGTGAGGAAGCTGGAAGGTCAGAGCATTCCTAGGGGACAGGGAGTCAAGGTGAAGAATGAATCCGATTCAGCCAGCATTTCTTTTGGTTTTTAAGTTTATTTATTTTTCGTTTTCCACATTCACTTCCTTAAGCTTTGCATTTTCTCCTCTTCCGTCCGCCGTCCCCAAGATGGTGCCCAATCCGATGGAGGCTCTAAAAGACATTCCGGTTAGACACATCTTCACGTTATTCAGGTCGTATAGAAGTAGAATGAACTGGAACCATGGGAAAGAAAAAAGAAAACGCGACAAAACGAAACGAGAAGATTCTGCCTGGCTCTGCATCCCGACTCCGCAGTTCTGCCTCTGGCTGTGGATGGCCTCTGGAATTGTTCTAGGTCCTCGCATTGCTGAGAAGGGTCAGCGCACCTTTCTTAAGCACATCGTAAGGGCCAAGCCCCGTGCTGGGGATGGGACACGACGAGCCTTCGAAGACAGTCTACACAATGAGGGGAGCTTGGAACGAGGGGCCCCTGCGTGAGCAGCGAGGAGCACGTCAGCTCCCCAGCCGCTCATTCCGCGAGCGCTGTGGGCGGGGCGCTTTGCTGGACACTGGAGAGGCAGAGAGAAAAATCAAGCCAGTCCCTGCCCCCAGCGAGCTTACATTCCCTCAAGGGGGGATGTTGTACACACAAGCAATTCCTCGGGAGGATTCTAGACACTGGGGGGAGGATGCAGTGGGGGTAGTACAGGCTTTCAAAAGGAGTCGGCACTTTGGCTAAATTTTGAAGGAAGCCAGGGATTTTATGGGGTAGAAAGGAGCCAGACATAGGGGAACTGCCTATGCAAAGGCAGGGAGAGAGGAGATGAGATGCCTGTTCTCAGGGGATGGCCAGAAGACCAGTTTGGCTAGAACATGAAATGCATGGAGGGGAGTGTTAGCTTAAAAGGTAAGTTGGGGTGGATTGGGAAGGAGTCTACATTGAGTCCTAGAGGTAAGAGAAGGCTTCTTGAACAGGGAAGGAGGTGATCAGATCTGAGTTTTAGGAATCTCAGCTTGGCAGTTTGTGAGGGCTAGAGCAGGGAATGGAGAGAATGAGGAGCCAATTGGCTGTTGTGATAGTCCAGCAAGGGGTAAAGAGGGCCTGAGCCTGGGTGGTGACTCTGTGATGACTATATGGTCAGGAAGACCATATAGGAGACACGGTGGGAAAAACAGTTACATGGGCCAATGATTGAATCTATGGGTTGAGGGAGGAGGAAGAGTTATGAGTGATGTGGGTTATAAACCTGGAAAAATGGGAGGGAGAGGGGAAGGGAAGGAGGTGGTGCCCTAGACAAAAATCAGACACAAAAGTGCAAAAGCCCTTCAGAAGAGAGGCACATTTTAGGGAGAAGGTTGGTGAGCTTTGTTTTTAACTTGTTTGAGATGCTTCTTGGCCCTGTTTGGACAGGAGGAACAAGAGAAGCAGGCAGCCTTGGAGAGGGGGCTGAGGGGTGGGGTGTCTCTCTAGGAGAAAACCAGGTCTTAGCAAATGCAAGAAGGTGAATGAGAGGCTAGGGTCTCAGGTTGAGAATGAGAAGGAAGATGTCACACCCACACACACCCAGTCTACAGATGAGGAAGCCAAGGCCTAGAGGGCTAAGGCAGCTTTCCCAAATTTATATGGATCCATGACTGAGCCAGAATCCAAACTCAGGCTCTCTGACTACAAACACAGGGGTGGGCTCTCAGAGAGTATATAGTTGGAATGGGAGATACAAGAGGAATGTGCCCAGAGAGCATTAGGATTGAACTTGCAGAGGAAGACAGAGGGCCACCTTTGCTGCTGATCCCCCAACTCACCCAGCACTGACCTTGGGCATCCACATGCCCAGAAGAATTGGGCCCCTGGGATGATGCATGTAATACAGCCCCTGTGGCCTAGGGCTCATTAAAGTTCTGCTTTACTCTGCCAATAATCACTTTTCCAGATTTCAAGCATGTTTTCCCCCTCTTATCAAATGCCAGAATCTCAGATCAAGAAGGGACTTCGGTCAATGATCATCAAATCCAACTCTTATTGGAGTACACACTCCCTCCCCCTCCACTGCATTCCTGTCAAGTGGACATCCAGCCTTTGCTAAGTTAGGACAAACAACCCAAGGCTGCCCATGGCACTTGAGGCTATCTCTAATTTTGAAATTCTCTTTGACATCCAGCCTAAATTCCCCTTCTTCCTCCATGCCCACCCCCACCTCTCTTAGTTCTTTCCTCAGAGGCCAAGCTTCTTCCTCCCCATGGAAACCTTTCAAATACTGGAACAATGACTCTATCTTCCCAGAGTCTTTTCTTCTCCAGAATAAATCATCCCAGCTCTTTCATCAGATCGTCATGTGACAAGAAGTAAAGACCTTTCTGACCTCCTCAGCTGACCAACATCCTTCAGCCATGATACCGAGGAATGGACCCTAAGCTCCTACAGAGGTCTGAGGGAAGAAGACAGTGGAACCATCGCCTCCCTTGTTCCAGACTCATTCTGAGATTCTGTTTCCCCACCTCCAATGTGTGGAAATGGCCTCTGAAGACATTTGACTGAGCTTCTTCCACATCTAATGGTCAATACAGCTGTATCCCAGGTGCTCTGGGGAGGGGGCTGGATTTTCATAGGGTCCTTTAGAGCCTTCATCCAAGGAACACCTAAGAGCTGCCTCACCGAGGCTGGGATTGGTTGGCACCTTGCTTTCTAGGGCTGGGTTGGGGCAGATTCTTAACAACAGCCATATGATAGGTACAGTCATGATCTATGCCAAGGGTCAGCCTAGTCTCAACCCTTTCTTCTTCCCCTGCCTTCCAGCCAAGCTCAGCAACTTCTTGAAGCTCTCAAGCGCCTTGGAAGGGAGGGCAAGAATGGCTCCCAAAGCCCCGCCCCAGAATGTCACTGGGCTTCCCTCTCTCATCTGTCTGTCATCAGACCCAACCAGGCCTCTGGAACTCTCCAATTCCTCAGAAAACCCTCAGTGCCAAACCAGACAAAGCCTCACCTACCTTTCATTCAGACAAGACTCATTCAGCTTTAAAAAGTTTGCCCAGGGAATTAAGGGGTAGGCAGATAAACCAGAGAAGGCTGGAATTATCCAAGGGACAAAGGCTGTGAGATCTTCCCCAGTTAACCCCGTCTGACCCTAGTCTCTGATGCTGCCAGCATGTCCCTGAGAGGGGCTAGGCAAGACTGGAAAGATGCCCATCAGGCCTACCTGTGCAACACAATGGTCTGGGAGGGGAGATCAGCAAAGAACCTTGCCATTTATGACAAAGGGCATTCCTATGCCAACCCTGACAGCAGACATTCAGACTCCTTCCCCGGCCCAGGCCCCCACACCCAATCTACACCCCACCAACCCTTAGGAGTGGGTCACTCCTATCATGCAAAGTAGAGGAGAGAGAAATAAGAGAAAAGCCTTGCCTTACAGCCAGTCTGGGAAGCAAGTGATCTGATCCACAAATAAAGGGCCCCTCCCAGGGCTGGGGGCATTTGGTAAAAGAAAGGTGACCTAAAAGGTCAGCCCAAAGGAATTAATCTAGATAGTGAAATTTATGGGCTTGTGAAAGGTTATTGGGTGGGGTGGGAATGGAAGCCCCATAAGTTACACCCATGGAGCCTGCCTGCTTGTCTGCTGACCCTGATAATAGTGAAAGTAGCTGGCATTCCATCATGCTCTGAGGTTTGCAAAGTGGTGGGTTTTTCTCCCAAAATAGATCTCTTAGCTAATTGGTGCAAAGATTACCATCATCATGCCATAAATGAAGAAACTGAGGCACCAGTGGCCCCTAGTAGTAAAGGTGGGAAGGAGGAAGCACTATGGCCGAGTGGGAGGTAGCCCAGCCACAAGTTTGGCTCCCCTGCCCAAGCCCACCTGCCTCCCATAAGGGACATCACTCTCCAATCCCTTCTTTTTCCAGTGTAGCCTGTAAGAGCTCTGACAATCCTTCTTCCAACTCTGACTCTCACAGATAAGCCTTGGGTTGCAAGGCAAAGACGTATCTCCCCCCCCCCTTAGGTTTCTAGAGGGACCTCTGAGGAACTGGGGGAATTCTCAAATGTTGCTGATCCAAGCTTCTGGTTCAGTCCAGTCCCTTCTCATAACTGCCAGTCCTACACAACCAAACAGTATTGATTACCTTGGTCCCCAGGCCTTGGCTACATTAGAATGGTGAGGGCCCTGGGAAAAGGCCTTGAAATGATGGAAGGACCTGGGGCTGTTCAGTATGGATCAGGGAAGACTTGGGGTGGGTGGAAGAGAAAGGCGGAGGATTCTTAGTCCCCACCTTCAAGCACTCCAATGACTAGAAGATTGCCCCCAAAGAGAAGAGCCACAGTAATGAGGGGTGGAGGAAGACCAGGGAGAAAGCCATTCCTAATGATCCAAGCTGCCCCAAGTAAGATGAGTGGGCTGCTGCCTTGGGAGGACACGGCTTCTCACTGGAGGTCTTTATGGGAAGGCCAGGTGATTGCTCACTGAGAATGCTGGCCGGCTATGGGGCGGACCCAGCGAACTCTGAACTTCCTTCCAGCTCAGATTCTGTGGCTATACAGTGTCGAAGGCCCAGGACTGCACCCAGAATTTCACTGATGTAAGTAATTCCCAGAGGAGGAGACGACCCCCAATAGCATGGTGGCATCTTCAGGTATTAGAAAGGGGTCTCAGGTTAAGAGCTTGCTGGATCATACAACGATAGAGCGGGGCACGCTTGGGCCCAGTTCTTGCTGCCTCCAATGCTTCCATCTATTCCCCAGCCTTTCATTCCACTGACATGGGGTGGGGCAGGTTGGGAGGGGGAAGGACGAGGAGCAGACCTGAAGTCCAGAGACCCAAACTCTCATTTCAGCTCAGCCATGATTCTGTGCGGTCTTGGGAAGGTCACTGCTTCTCTGTGAGTTCCAAGTCCCCCATCAGAAGAATAGGACAGGGCTGGGCAAGATGGTCTCCTGCCCCCCTCACTGCTCAGAGAGCCTGTGACTAAGAGTCTAACATGAAGAGTCAGCTTTCCCTCCTGGTGTTTGTTGTCATTTTGGGGAAAGAGCCAGAAATGTAATCGTTGATGGAATGTTGAGGGCAAACACTGTTATCATGGATTCCAGCACCCTGTTTGATCAAATGATTCATAGGCAAACTTTGTGAGGCTGAAAGATTAGCCTGGCTTCCATGAAAGCCACTCTGCCTGCTGCTCAGGGCCCCAGGGGTAGTTCGCCAAGTCTTCAGTGTCTTCACACAGGAGAGGCAGCTTTGGACGATCAGCCCCTTGGGCTTGCTCCTGTGGCCAAGAATCGGTTTGCTCTGGTACCTAGGACCCTCTGCAGCTGGAGCCAAGCATGAAGGAGAAGCCACCACTGTCCCAGGAACACATGGCCCAGCAGACCACCCTGGAACCTCTACTACCAAGTAAGCAAAGGCTGCGCCATTAAGAGGAGTTTTGATCCCACAGAGACCAAATTCAGTTTTCATAGTTTTTATGTAAAATATGATACTAAACAGGAATGATTTGATCAGTCTTTAGACAAGTGTGTCCAAAGCCAATATCTCAGTCCTATCCAGCAGCACTGCTCACAAGAGGTTGGGGGTGTGGGGGGGAGGGAGTCCTTAGACTTGAGTCCAAGGCAGGTGAGTTCAGGGGATTAAGAAAAATGTGAAACTTCCACTATGACTGAAGCCAGCGAAGGAAAAGCAGATCAGGGAATCACCTAACTCCAAGCTTGGAAGAAGAGACCTCAGAGGTATGCAGAGCAACCCCTACCTGAACACGAATCCACCCAAAAACATCCCCAGCAAAGGGTCACCTGAGCTCTGGGGAGGGGGGCCCACTACCTGTTGAGGCAGCAATTCCAGAGCTCAGACTGTGCTCCTTTTCCTTAGGTCTTGCCTGAATCTGCCTCTCAGCAATCAGCTCCCCTACCCCCAACCCCAGTTCTGTGCTAGGGAGAAACCCAACAAATGCCATCCATATGTGTCCACTCTTCAAGTACTTGACAAGAGCGCTGGTGCCCCCTCTCAGTCATGCCAACATCCCTACGGCTTAGTCTCCAGAATCCTCTCCAAACTGATTGACTAAAGCGATCTTTATCACCTATTGCCATAAGCATGTCTTCTAGTTACTTAGAGATGGCGGAAACAGGCAAATTGTTTTTGCGTCATTCAGTCACGTCTAACTCTTCATGACTACATTTAGAGTTTGCTCGGCAGAGACACTGGACCGGGTTGTCGTTTCCTTCTCCAGTTCAATTTACAGACGATGAAACTGAGGCAAGCAGGGTGAAGTAACTAGCTAGGAAGTGTCTGAGGCTAGCTGTGAAGTCACAAAGATGAGTTCTCCTGATTGCACTACATCACCTAGCTTCTCCAAACAGGAAAATGAGGGGCTAATTATGTTCTAGTCTGAATCAATCAGTCAGGCAATAAGCATTTATGAAATATCTACTGGTTGTCAGGTCTGTGAACTGAAGGACACACGAAGTCACAAGCTCTGAAATTAAGTATTTCTTCCTTTCCCTCCCTGCTAAGGCAAAACTTCCCATCTCTCATTACCCTGATTCTAGCCATTAGGGTAGAAATTACCTGATAAATTAATTCACACTGGGGTAAGAAGAGCTGATATCAACTCAACACTGGGATGTAGGATTCCAAACCTATCTTTCCTCCAAATTACCTACTCCCATCTTTGCTGAGGTCCTCTTAGAACCTACATTTTGAGGAAAGGCCCAGAGCAGCCATGCCTCTTTCTCTGGATTTCATCATGTCCCCACACCTTTTCAGGCCCCTTTAAAGGTTGTCTTTGTCCCCCAGGAAGCATCAGGAGGACAGGCACCATGTTGCTTTCATAATGAAGCACTCTGAATGGTGCCTGGTATAGAGAAATGGCTTTAAAGTGCTTGGTTACTTGACCTGACTGTTGAGGACACCACCATTCTGTCTCTCTTCCAGGGCAAGGACACAGCTGTCCTTCTAATCCCTCCCCTTCACCAGCTCAGAGTCCTCAACTCTCCCCTCTCCCTCTCATTCTCTGTGGAAGCAATTGCTAAGTGCAGCAGCAACCCCACTGGCACCTCCAGGACGGCTGCTAGCACAGGTTCTTAGATTTGCTTTACTAGGAAAGATCCAGGGGTCAGTGATCTTTTTAATTACATTCATTTGTTCCAGGGAAAAGTCAGCACCCTGAACTTTAGAGAAAATTCAAACAGAGAAAATATGAGCAGAGAAATAAAGAACGACAGACAGGGCTTATAACTGTCTGAGAAATAAGCACAGATGAAGAGACAGATCCAACTGTCTGACCAAGGCAATATATACATAGTTACCAGAGAGAGAGCTACAAACTGGCTCCTTAAGGGCTACCCAGAGTTTCATCTGGTCAAATCAAAAGAACACTCTTCCAATGAGTGAGTTCCAAAGCGAAATGCTAGCCTCAGAATATATATACACTTCTTCAGGGTTACAGGGCATCACAACCCTCATGACCCACTGTCTAACTACAAAGTAACAAAAGATGTGAAAGCCTTCCTGAAAAATAAACTTCCTATAATCAAGTTTCCTTAATGGTCTCCACTTGAGTACTATTCATGGTCAGTAAGATCTTATATGCCATTAACATTACATTAAGTCTTGCCAAATCTCCTTCCAACATATCTGTCACACACATCCACCCCCTTCTAGTCCCACCTGCCACCTAAGTTCAAGTCCTCTTGATTCTAGCTCTTTCTCTCTGTGAATCATCTCCGGTTTGTCCTATGTAGAGATGACCCTGTTAGATTATAAGCTCCTTGAGGGCAGGTACTGTCTTTTGCCTCTTTTTCTATCCCCAGCACTTAGCAGAGTGCCTAATAGGTACTTAATAAATGTGTATTGAATTGAGTTGAATCATATCTCACTGTAACTATCACAATAGTTTTTCTCCGGTCTCCCCACTTCCCGTTTCTCCCCTTTCCAAACCCATCCCAAGAGCTGCCAAAATAGTCGTCCTCAAACATAGGTCTGACCACATCACTCTCCTGATGAAGAAACTTCACCAGCTCCCTATGGCTCCTGGTTAAAATACAAAAGCTTCATCCAAGCATTCAAAGCCCTTAGTCTTCTGTTCCACCAACCCTTCCATACCCTTCCACCACGATGCCCATTATACCCTCACATTGTATGCTCTAGTCAAATGAGCCAAATTGCTGCTTCTAGAGCTCATCCTTCACTTCATACCTCCATTTTCTGTCTGTGAATAGCACTCTCTGTAAACATTAAGGTGTTTGGTGCCAATGAGTGGTCAAAGGTCAGTCACTTTGAATGTCTTCATGGAAGTAAAATCCCACTTCAGCTCTTAGATGCCTCATCACTGGGGGAGGGTGACCCTGGCTTCTGGAAGTTTCTGCCAGGTCAGAACAAACTAGAAAGAGCTTGGGTTGAGACACCATCATGAGGCTTTGCCTGGCTCCTAAGGATCATCGAGAAGCTAGCCACCATCTTGGCCACAGGGATATGAAAGTTTTAGCTAAAATATCTCTCCTGGATTATTGAAATGATCTCCTGGTTGATTCCCTGGCTCCATTCCCTCCCCTTCCCAGTCCAACCTGCACTCAAATGACAAGGGAATTTTCCTAAAACATGAATCTGACCATATCACCCCCTCTCCCTGCTCAGGAAACTCCTGTTGTTCCCTAGCATCCCAGAATCAAATTGCATGACTTCCCCTGGTTGGGGGGAGCCTTGATCCAATCCCCACTTTCTAGCTCCCCTTTGTATGCTCTCCAGTTCAGCTGCACTAACCTCTTTGCTGTTCTTCCTTCCATCTCCTGCCTCCTGAATTTGCACTGGCTGTGCTATGTGCCTGGAATGCCCTTACTCCTCACCTCTTCTTCTTAGAAACCCCGACTTCCTTCAAGACTCAGCTTTAGTTCATTCTATGAGAAGCCTTTCCCAGGCCCCAAACTGCTGGAGCCTCCCCCACCTTAGGTTACTTTGTATCTAATTTGAATGTATTTAGTTCTTTGCTTGTCACAGAGCCATAGTAAGTCCTAGAGGGCAGGAGCCCTCTTAGCCTTGTATTCCCATTGCTTAGCTCTGTGCCCGGCACACAGCAGTGCTTGTGGGCCAGTGGATGTTTCATCCAGAGTGACTCTCAGAATGTATTTACAATGGAAAATGCTGCCCACATCCAGAGAAAGAACCATGGAGTCTGAATGCAGATTAAAGCAGACTGTTTGCTCTCTTTTTTTCTTTCTCTTAGTTTGTCACATTCATTCTAAGTCTTCTTTACAACATGATGACTATGAAAATATGTTTGAAAAGAATGGATAAGTAGAGCCTTTATCAGACTGCACGCCATCTTGGGGAGGGTGGAGGGAGAGAGGAGGAGAAAATCTAAAACTCAAAAGCTTATGGGGGCGGCTAGGTGGCACAGTGAATAGAGCACCAGCCCTGGAGTCAGGAGGACCTGAGTTCAAATCCGGCCTCAGACACTTAACACAAAAACTAGCCATGTGACCTTGGGCAAGTCACTTAACCCCCAACTGCCCTCCAAAAAAAAAAAAAGCTTATGGAAGTGAATGTTAAAAAAAAAATTAAATAGATTAACTTAAAGAAAAAAAACACCTTATGTACGACATCCTGGGGCCATAATCTCTGCTCCTTATAGTATTCAAGCAGTATTGCCATTATTCATGCGATTGTGTTAATAATAACCCTCCATTGATTGTTTATGAAAAGACACAAAGGAAGATGGGAAGGCTTCTTGGTAAGATGAGGCATGAATGGCCAGAAATCCACTCAATGAAGGGAAGTCTCAGACCAGGAAGGGTCCAGACAGGGAAACTGAGGCTCAGAGGGTTGTGGTAGGCGGCAGAGCCAGGATTTCAGCCTAGGCCTGCTGGTGCCAAGGCTGACCCTCCCGACTGTGCTGCCCACGAACTTCACAACCCTCTTAAAACATCTTCTTTGCTTTTATGCTCTTTTTGTGCTCTTTATGCTCCTCTCCAGGTGTTTGGCACAGCAGAACAGCATCTGGAACCCAAAGAAATAGCTCCCTAATGGTGAGCTTCAAGTGACCCCGTGTAGGTTCATGGGGTGTGCTGGGAGCAAAGGTATCCTTTTCCTTCTGATACTGTCCTTTTTCTTGTCCGCCCTCTTCCACCTCCTCCAACACACCTCCTCGGAGCTTTGCCCAGTCCACAGTCTCTTTGGACCAGAACAAATTGATACATCAGTCCAGTGCAGCTTGTCACCTGCCAGAGGTTGGCCCTAAAGGACTAACTGTTGGACAAAAGCCTTCTAAAAAGGGCACTCAGAATGACCCATTTTTTCAGAATCATTTTTTGCCATCAATTCTGAGTGAGGATCCAAGGGATGGTCAGATGGGTCTCAGCAGCACAATTTCCTATGAAACAGAGGGACGGTATGGGCCTTGGCCACTTACTCTAACAGAAGCCAGCACATTTTGTGTTTAAAAGCTTTAAGGGCCCTGTGGGAAGGTACCAATACTCATTCCACAGAGGAGGGACCTGACACCCAGAGGAGTGAAGTCACACAGATTATAAGGGGCAGAGATAGGATTTAAATCCAGCTCTTTTAATTCCAGATCCAGTGTCAGTAGGGAGACGACATTGCTCATCTCATGAAAAGGGTCTAGAGAGGAGCTAAAGGAAAGCTGAGGTGCAGAGAGGCAGAGCTTGGGGCCTTGACATCCCCTCAGAAATGACAGAAGATGCTCCCAGTGAGGAGACTAGAGGAAGCTGGGACTGGGAGTAGAAGCAGATTGAGCAAGAGGACGCTGCTGACCGACCTCCAGTGACCAGCTCCAGCCTTTCCAAATGCCGCCATTGAACCAGCCCTGACCTGGCATTCTGTGCCAGCCCACAGTCTTCCCTCAGCCTCCCCTCAGGCTTCCAGATTCAGTGAATTCAGAGCATAAAGGAGATTGTCATCATTTGTTTAGTTAGAACCACAGATGACCTTGGGGTAGGTCTGGAGGATGGCACAGGGAGAGGCTGAAGGACAAAGGAGGGTGGGAAGTGGGATGGTGGGAAGGATTTCAGGAAAGTCTGAGGCCCATGAGAGCACAGCCAGAAACTAGGCTGCCTCCATGACAAATCCCTCTTAGGGACTTAGCGACTCTACAGCACTTTGTGAAATGTAAAACTCTGCATCAGTGATAGCTATTGTTACATGTGGTTTGCCATGCCATTTAAATGAATGAAGCTCAAAGCCCTCTTGTAAGAATTACCATGGACACATGCCCAGAACTAGGGGGGCTTGCCTTAAAGGACAAACCTCATCTCATTTGGACCTCCTCAAAGTCCTGTGAGATTCAGCCTAAAGGCATTCTTATCCACACTTTACAGATGGGGATACTGAGGCTTAAAAAGATAGAATGACTCTCCCTTGGTCAGTCAGCTAGTGTCAGAGGGAGGGTTTGAGCTCTCATCTCCCTGAGTTCAAACACAAGACCCTTCCTACTAGGTCACATGGTGTGGAGCATGTCTTCTGATCCCAAATCCATTGTTCTTTCCATAGCAACCTGCTGCCATTCCACATTATCATTGGTATTACAGCCTTTGCCATTAGTGTCTTGGGGATCTTCACACTGAACAAACCATTTGTCTCAGCTGTGGGCATGGGCATGTCCTTCACCTCCAAATATCGCCTCTGCCTGCTGGCCACAATAACAGCAATTCTGTACTTATGAAGGACTTCCTAAAAACCATGGACCTTCAGAGGGCCTTAGAGACCATCACGTTTTCTTTGTCTTCATAGCTATAAAACTCGGATGAAGCTCTAAATATCATACTCATCAAATCAGCCAACAACACCAAGCTGGGAGGGTTGCTGGGTCTGTTGGATCACAGGGTCAAGAACCAAAAAGATCTTGGCAGGAAATGTCCTGCAGATAAATGGAAAGTCTGCTTGAGTTAAAAAATCAGTTTCACAACTACAAGATGATGTTTACATGAGCAGGCAGCAATTCACTTGAGAAAGGGATGGGAGTCCTGCTCAATCTCAAGGTCAGGGTGAGGTGCAGCAAGAGAAGGTCATAGAATCCTGGGCTACTTCAAAAGAGGGATCACCTGGAAGATGGGGGGAGGCACTGGTCCCTCTGTCCTGACCAGATCCATCACAAGCATTAGGTTCAGTTCTGGACTCCAGAGCTTGGGAAGGACAGTGGTAGAGCCATACAGCACCAAGACAGAGGCAACCCAGATGGGGAAGAGCCTGGAACTAATGCCTGATGAGGATCAAAGAGATTGAAGGACTGGGGACTGTGGAGACATGTCTGTTTTCAAGTGTTTCAAAGGCTGACCTTTGGAAAAGGGGTTAGATTGTCTCTGCTCTGCCTCAGAGAAGGGACATTGCAAAGAGGCAGATTTAGGCTTAAAGTCCTACTGGTCAGAGTCATCCCTAAAGGGAATGGAAAGCTCAGGCCAAGGCTGCATGGCTCCATATTGTGCTTGTTATAGAATGTCTTATTCCTTAGCCTCAGTTGGCCTTTGGCTTCCTGCCTATGCCTGTCATTCACTCAATCTGTGGGACTAGTTCAAGGTCATGCCACAAGCTCCCAACAGAGCCAAGACAAGAGCCCAGGGCCTTGGGCTCTGTAGCAGAGCTGTTCCCACCCTTCAAGCCACTTCCCTGATACATATGATTCTGAAATACTGCTGGGAATCCTTTAATGAAAGATTAATGCAGCATTTCATTAGCTTTTAAAGGCAGCCACAGGAAGAACTCAGGTGACTGGAGTGCAGCCATGCCCACCACTCATGGTTCAGAATTAAAAGGGCCAAATAAGCAAGAGTTCCCATACCCTTGGGTTAGGCCAGGTTAAGTTCTTTAGAGTTACTTTGGCCTGGATCTCCATAAAGCCAGGCCTTTTTTTCAGACTGGCTATGTTAATGGGAGGTGTCCAGTAGGACAAAACTCCTCTTCTGGGAAATATCAGTCAATAAGTGAAAATTATTAAGGATTTACTACATGCCAGGCACTGTGCTAAGCCCTAAGTATACAGAGGAAGACCAAAGACAACCTCTGCCCTCAAGGAGCTAACCAGAGAGGTACTATGCACCCAGCTAAGTAGAATCAAGCTATAGAAAAAGGCTAAATTAAACATTAGAGAAGAACACATGAAATGGCCTCAAGAAAACCCAGATATGGTTTCCTGGAAACCCCTCACCATCCTTATATAGCTTGGAGTGGGGTGTTGTTACAGAGCCGCAGCGTCACCCAAGAGCCTTGCAAAAGTCATCCATCACCAAATCAATTACTTGGAGTGTGGCAGGCAGGCAGATACCTGATGATGGAGAAGAGGGTCAGGGATGGGTAGAAGAGACCAGTTTGTACCTGTCAGAGGCCAGCCAAAGATTCCCAGAGCTAAACCCAGTCATTTGTTTAGCAAACATTGAGTAAGGGCTAACTTTTAGCAACTCTCTTAATACTGCCCAAGTATTAACCAATCTCCCAGTTGATGTACAATCCACTTGAAGCCCAAGAACTTTTTCCAGATGTACTATTTTCTTGCCCTGCCTCTCCCATCTTAGATTTTAGAAAATGAACCTTAGTTAAGGCTTTATATTATCTCTGTTAAATTTCCTTTGTTAAATTCATTCCACAGTTCTAGCCTAAAAAGACCTTGCTGGATCTGGTTCAGGTGGGTTCTAGCCCATGTCCTGTCATTAACTTGTTGAATATTTCATATCACTGCTGTGAGTCTTTGTTTTCTCATTAATGAATTAAGCTAGATAATCTTCAAAGTCTTTCCTTGCCCTAAATTCTATTTGTGCAAACATTAGTATTTTTCTAATTAAAAGTCATTAAAAAACAATTCCCAGAATTTTTGGATGTCAAACAAGTCTAAGAATACAAAATTCTGATGAGATAAATTGTAAATAAATCAACCACACGAATTATCTTTCCTTAAAAGAAGCTTAAAGCATAATGGGGAGCATGCTTGCAGAGCAGTGTCGAGGAGATAGAGACAGGGGTATGACGTGGAAGCCTGAACTAAACCACAGACAGCTTTTCAGAGTTGTTCAGACTCTCAGAATATAGGCTTTCACAGCTTGAGGTCATCTGGTATGACCTAGAGAGGGGTTCTGAGAGTGACGTTGTTCTCATAAAATAGATGGGCCTAGAAATTGATATTTACTCTTCTGAGTAGCCCAGCATGTTATGAATAAAAAGATGAATGAATAAAAGAAAAAAAATGTTGAGCATTTATACTGAGCCAGGCACAGAGCCAGGCACTTTACAAGATTGTTTCATATGATTCTCAGTAACTTTGAGAGGCAGGTGCCATTATTATCTTCATTTTACAAATGAAAACTCTGAGATCAGTCTCTATGAGTAACCTAGGAAAGGTGATTACTGCTCAGCCCATCACCGTATGTGTTCTCATTATCTTAAACTCAAAGGTAATATAGGGGAGTGTTTGTATATTTCTTCACTAATTACTAAAAAGGCAATGTCTCTCTCATTAATTTATAAATTAGCTCTGAGCCCCCTATTCAAAATTATTCAAGATATCAGCATTATTTTTAGCATCCATTTCATCACTTTTAGAGTTTGTGTTATATGCAGATTTTCAAAGTCTTCGAGTCCTTCAGTTTTTCCCACTTCAGATTTAATTAACACTTGAATTCATGCTCTTATTTTATCTAACCTGGTTTTGGGAATTAAATTACTTCTTATTGTGGCTGCATTTAACTTTAGTATGTGGTTTGTTTAATTTGGAGCTAAGGACACCATCGACAAAAAAAGGAAGGAGGACCATGTGTAGAATGGGTATCATCTGCTTCCTCTTGTTCTGATATAGCCCTGGTACATGACAAAGACCTTCTTTCCTCTTTCTATTCCATTCACACACCCAGCTCACCTGCTTGAGCTCTCAGCTCTGTCCTTTCTGATGGATTTCTGACAGATGAGGTATTGGCACTTCTGATTGATTTTGATGTCTCTTTTCTTCCATGTAATATCAGGACACAATGGAACACCACTCATTGCTCTGCCCTCTTTGTCAAGCTGATAATCGTGAAATGAGTTTGTAAAAAGCACTTAACACAGTGCCTGGCTGTGATGGGAATGGGAATTTGAAGATCTTCCCTGCCCTTTAATAGATGTATGGGGGAATTTGAAGACCTCCCCTGCTTTGAAAGTAAACTCTGTCCCCTAATAGGCTGAATGTAATCACATGGAGCCTGTGATTGAGGGAATTTGCTATAGGGTGCAGTAGAGCCCACAGGAAGCTTCCCTGCTGTGAAGATAAACTCTGTCCCCTAATAGGCTAAATATAGTCACATAGCCTGTGGTGGAAGGAGTTTGCTGAAGAGAAGCAGAGCCAACAGCAGGAAGCTGGTAGTCAGAGCTAGCAAGATGGTGGGGGAAAGAGAATGCTCAGGCAAGGAGTCAGATAGGCTTGTGAGTAGATATTGATCTTGTATTGGTTTGTGGGAAGGCTGAAGGATGCTGTGGCTCTCAGTGTTATTATGGCTTCTGAATATCTTTGGTACTATGATGAAATTGGCTTACTGGTCTTGGGATTCGGTTTTCTGGTAGCTAAATGTTTCAGTTCTATGCTCTATCTAGAGAGTTTGGTATTTTTTTTGTGATCACATGTCATACGATACTTAGAGTCACAGTTTTTATCATGATCGTGGGTGCTGTAAATATTGCATTGGCACAACACTGGCACACAATGGCACTTAATAAATGCTTATTCCCTTCCCCCTCCTTCATCATGACGGTTTCCAGTAGGGCCAACCTGTAACCAAGCCTTTGTCACCACCTTGTCTATTTCTTAGCTTCAGAGAAAAAGTTCATATTGACCTGATTGTGAGTATCATCAGACCTCACTGGGCCAGCATTTTCGGGCTCCTGTGTGGAGTCAAAGTCTTAGGGCATGGAGAGTTTCAATTGTATGGACTGGCATTCCCTTGATTTTCCATATCTTCTCCCTTCCTCCCTCCTCCCTCAAGTCACTGAATTACAGAACATGATAGTTGGAAGCAACTCAGTGGTCATGTGGTCCAAATCAGATGCCAACACAAACCCCAGTGTGGCAGCATCAAGGAATGGCTTGTCCATGGCACAGGCAACAGGACTGGGTGTTGAGAGTGACCATCACTATAAGTGTCACTTACACTCTCAGTTTCTTCTTTTTTTGGACAAAGGTGGTCTAAGATTCTCCCAGCACACAATCCTATGATTCGATGAATTTGTTCTTGCCTGAATCTATTGATGGGAATTCATAGGAATGGATATTGAGGGTAGGGGCAAGGGTAAAGGAAGGAGACTCAGGCTAGTCTTTAATCTCTATGTGTAACACAGGAGCATTGTCTCCGGTCTGTCCATTCTGGAACAACCAGAGTTGGACTTGTCTTACCTCGTGAAATTTTAAAGCTAAACTCAGATTTTCTCATACTTTGTCTTCATGGGACTGGTTTTTTCCTCCTCCTTTGAGAACACACACACACACACACACACACACACAGCTATTTACTGTGTTCAGCCATCTTTAGAAGCAAAAAAAAGAGAGTGAGGTCAATATTTGTCCTTTTTAATCAGCAGAAGTTTTAATCAATAAGTGCAGGGAAGGCAGTTTTGACAAGCTTACTTTGCCTTGGGGCCTGATTTGGAGTGTATGTGGGGGTGGGGAGGAAACGGAGAGTGTTTGGAAATATCGATGCTCTTGCATTAACAAGGATGACAAGATCAGGCCTCTGTTCCAGGATGCAGAAATTTACAGGGCACTGACTGCCCTTGCCGCACTCTTTCAGCAAAGTAGAAACATCTGAGCTTAGCACCTTGGTAGCTAGAATAATGGTTTAATATAAGAAGTGACCTTCCAGCCAGCCAGCAGCCACACCCTAGCCTGGCCCATGCCCACCCTTCCCAGTAGCCTCTCTGGTTGTGTTTAAGGGGATGCTTTTACTTTTTGTGCTCATGGTTCCTGAAGTTTGTGCAGGTAAGGCATGACCATCTCATTCCATGTATAATGATTGATAACGATTCACCCTGGTCACCATTGGGGCAGTCAGCCCCATGGGGGAATTCCCATCTAACAGTTATTCTCTCCTGCCACTGGCTCCTCCTTGGTTCAGGCCCTGAGCGCCTCATACTCAAATTATTGCTGTAGCTGTCAGGGCATCACCCCTCCTCCAAGCCGTCCTACCTCGAAAGGCAGTGATTTCCCTAAGGGATAGGTCCCCTTCCCTGTTCCACAAACTCCAATAGCTCCCTCTCTGATCCAAGATCAAATAGAAAGTTCTATGTTTGAGCTCCCCCCACCTTTCCATCTTCTGACAACACATACTCCCCTCACCCTGGATCCACGGCCTCCTTGACCCAGTGCCATTGGCTTCTTTGCTGGCCCTAGCCCAACTGTCTATCTCCCCCCTCTAGGCATTTCCCCCAGCTGTGCCCCCTGCCTGGAAAGTGCTCCCTCTTCCCTGCCTCCTGGCTTCCTCCAAATCCCACCTTTACAGGAAACTTTTCCTGGTTCTCCTTTAATTCTATTGTTTTCTCTTCGTTTATCCCCAGTTTATCCAGAAGAAAACTTTTTAGTCCACAGTTGTTTGCATGTTCTCTCCCCTGTTAGTGTTAGCTCCTTGTTAGACAAGACCTTCTTTGTATAGCCAACAATTTAGTGCAGCCCCAGACTCATAGTAAGTGCTTAAAATCTTGTATTGATTGGCTGGGTGACTGACTAGGCCCCTCTACTGGCTTCCACAGAAGGGACCCAGGACCTTCCCCCTCACTTGCCCCAGCCCACTGTTGGCTAGAAGGAGCAGACTATCCCCACCTGCCTGACGATGAAGGGAGCCATAAAAGGAAGCCCTTACTACCCCATTGCTGACAGCCAGATGCTGCTCCATATCTCTGCTGGAGACATCCCCAAGCCCTACTCCACTCTGACCCTTGAATCTACTATTCTCTTAACAGGGGACTAGCTGCCCTGTCACTGTTCCCTCCCTGAGGTCTTCAGGAATTTGCAGGCCACCCTGCTACTTTCCCAGTCTGCTTACTCCTGGCATCCTGTCTGTCATAGACATGAGCACAAGCCCTCCTTAATGCATTGTGCCCCCCCAACAGAATGTGGGCTTCTTGAGAGAGCAAGAACTGCAGAATTTTTCCCTCTCCAGAGCTTAGCTTACAGTAAGCGCTTAATAAATGCCTTACTGTTCTGTTGGATGCTGTTGTGAAGGGGAGCAGAGACAAGGGGAGAGACTGAGAGAAAGAAAGAGGGAGAGAGAGAGATACAGAGACAGAGAGAAGGGGAGGAAGAAAAAGAAAGAGAAGGAAGAAAAAAGACAAAAAGGGGGGAGGAGAAAAGACAGAGAATCCCTTAGAATTCCAAATATTTCTCTTCTTTCTCTACTTTTCTTTAGAGTGCCTATAAGAGATGAAAAATTGCTTGTTGAAGGTCTCCATCACACTCTTGGAGAGGGATTTTCTCTTAAAAGGAAAAACAAGCCACAGCACATGGGGCACTAAGTGGACTCAGACTCCTGGTGCTCAGATGATTCTGGGGAATCTCCAGCTTTTGTTCTCCTGTCTCTGCCTTCTAGGTGTGCTCTTGAGCTGTCTCCCTCCCCCTATACAGAATGGGGATAGGGGGAAAGAGCTAACAAAGCAGCCAGCCAGCTTCTCCCTTGGGTGTTGGGGGAGGGGGGGGCATTTGTATATCTGATTGGAGCTAGTTTTGAGGGGAATTCCTGCTGAAAGAACAGAAGAAAAAACTTGAGAATTTCCAAATGAAGTCAATGAATTTCCAGAAGTACCCAGCCCTGATTGGTTCTGGCCACATGAAGCCTTGGGTACCAGGCCATGGTGTGATGTTAGATCCCTGAGAAAGAACCCCCTGAGCCCCTTGGGGGGAAAGGGAGAGTAGTGAACTAAAAGTCTCTTTCCCTCTGTAGAAAATGAACTTTGAAAATGCCTTCCCTCCCCCCCAATCATCCTTTTGTTAGAAGGTGGCAACATTTATTCCAGTGAGCATCCCTGCTCCTAAGCTTTTATCAGCTAAAAGCACCAGGAGAAACTCCAAACCTATGTGTTTGTCAGGGGTTCAGACCAATGCCACTCTGGATATCTGGGGAAGGAAAAACTGGCTTTTACTGGTGCCTGCATTCATCCTTCTCAGCTTTCTTTGATCTTAAAAAAAAGGCAAAACAAAATACTAAGTTTGCACTGGGGCAATTCTTCCAGAAAAACAGACTTTGCTGGGGGAAAAAAAAGGAATAGAAAGCTCGTTCATCCCAATCCTCTTTATTTCTTCTTTTTAATGGCATTCATTTCTCCTTCTCCTTTCCTTCTTTTCCCTTCATTTTAAAAAGTCCTTTTCTTTTTTAATTGGACATGCTTGAACTCTAGAAATCTCACATCTCTAATGACTTTTAAAAACTTATGTGTATTTTTCCAGCCTCCATCTCCTTTATGGCCAACGGCTTTGGCACAGACACTATTTACTATAAAAAAAAACAGGATGTGTTTTCAGTGATTCAGTACAGTCCCCAGCTTAAATATTTGCACTATTAATTAGATTGGGGGCAATTCTTTAAAGCAAAAAAAAACAAACCCCAACAACTCCCACATGGGTATTTGTAGCCTTTGGAGTTGACCAGGAAGTTTGAGGTCATATGGGACTGGGAGATTCCAATCTAAAGATGCTCGTTCCCCTTGGCCTTTTCTGGGCGCCATCATTTTAAACAAATTCAAGACTTGGAATTCAGGTACTGTATTTTCAGGGAAATTGCTTAACACAAAGTGGACAAACAAAGCCCAGTTCTCCTGCTTCTTGGCTGTGGGACCTTGATTATGTCCCTTCTCTTCTCTAGGTCTGTTTTCTTACCTATAAAGTGACAACATAAAGTTGGGACATTGCTGGACAAGGTGAAATTCTATGTCCCTTCCAGCTTGAAATCTCATGACAAATGCTTGTTTTCTGTGTTCCTATGACTGTCTTTGGAAATTAAGCTTTCTGAGACCCATTAGTATTAACACCGGGTCTCATGGACCTGAATCTGTGTGGAACCCTTGGTTCTGATGGACATCATTCTTGTTGCTTTTGGTAGAATCTATATGGCCTGAGATACACTGGGAAAAGGTCAGGTTTGCAATTGCTAGGCTCTGGGTAGCTGCAAAGTGACCTTAACTCCAACCTCCTTCCAGCCTTTCTGCCAAGGAGGTTGGCCCTCCTCCTATTGCCCACTCAGCTCCCCACCATGCTGAGATCTGCTTCAGAAACCTTCATTCTGCATTTCATCTTAGACGCCCTGTCACCTTACTCAGCTGCCCTTCTTTGTCAGCTGACTATGGAACGGCCACAGGTCCATGACTTTCCTCAATAGAAGAGAGAGACTCCTATGCTGCAGAAAGGGCCCCAGGCTGGAGTCAGGAGACCTGCCCTCAAAGTCTGCTCCTGGGCTTCCTACTTGTATGACTTCCAGCATGTCACATGACCTTGGTATGCCTCAATTTCCCTGTTGGTAAAATGTAATTAATAGTAAAAATGTTTCCTCCTTTACAGAGATTGTGAGTAAAGCATTTGTAGACTTTTTAGGGTTTTTGTTTGTTGGGCTTTTAGCATTCCCATGGGATTTTATGGAGCTGAACGGACACAATTTAGCTTCTACTATTTTTTTCTGGACATTTAGAACTCAGTGGGGACTCTTGGTTCTGCACGCATGTCCACATAACCCACTGTGTCCCAACAAAAACACAGCCCGCACTGGATGATTCACTACCTCACAAAAAGCCAACTCTTCCCTTCCCAGCAGCCCTTTCAAATTGGAGTTCCCTTCTTAGGGGAGCTGACCCATCAAGGCTGGGGACACTGGATTAAAATCTCCCAAACAGTTATTGAAGCATAAATAATCTTGTTTGAAACTCGGTTCTAATCTGTTTTTACCCACCCACGGCTCTGTTCCATGCAGGCATCCATTGGCCAAACCCAAGCAGTGGTTAACATGCCTCTCACTGGCCCAACTGCCCACTTGCTTTGTCCAGCCCAGAACTGTCCAGAGGTGACAATGACTCCAGTTCTATCAGACTCAGACAGCCACAGTGGGGGTGATATCCATCCCAGAGCCAGGCCTACTCTGGCCCCTCTCCTGACACAGGCACACTCCACTGACAAGCCCAGTTTTCTTTGGCTGTCCAGTGATTTGGCAGCACATAGGGCTGCTCTAAGTTTCTGAGGGGGACACAGTAGACCACAGGGAAGGTGACTCAGTACAAGGGAAGTAGTTGGGGTGGGGGGCATTAGGCTATTGAAAAGACAGCAGAAGAAACTAAGAGGAGGCTCAAGTCTCTGGGAGAATTTAATCATTTCACCTTTGAGCTATGAGCGGTCAGGTCAAGAGTGAGTCAAAGAAAGCTGATGTGGAGGCTGGGGGTTGGGGTTCCCAAGCTCAAAGGGCTGCGTCTTCCCAGACAAAGCTTCCCATGATTATGTGTGAGTCAGCCAGGGGGCGCTACAGAGCACAGAGCTCTGGACTCAGAGTCAGGATGACCTGAGTTCAAATCCAGCCTCAGACGCTTACTAGCTGTAGGCAAGTCATGGAACCTGTTTGCCTTGGTTTCCTCACTATTTGCTATTATACGCTAGATCTCTGAAGGTGCCTGTGAAGACCAAATAAGCTAATATTTGTTAAGCACTTAGAACAGTGTCTGGAACATGGTAGGTGCTATCTAAGTGTTAGCCATGATCATGGTGATGGCGTGTACTGGGCCTGCAGAATAGTGCCAGCACATGCAGTCTGCTGTGAGGGATGAGCATTGCTGGCTGCTCAGCACCTCTAGTGTCTGTCCCTTTCTCTCTCTCCTCTCTGGCTCTCTCTCTCCTCTGTCTCCTCCTCCTCTTCATGTTTTCTCTCTCTCCTCTTCATTCTTTCTGTCTCTCTGTTTCTCTCTCTCTCTCTGTCTCTCTCTCTCTCTGTCTCTATCTCTCTCTTTCTCTGTTTCTCTTTCTCTTCCTACTTCCCTCCCTTTCCCTTTCCCTCTCTCTGTCTCTCTCTGTCTCTCCCCCTCCTGTCTCTGTTTATCTGTCTTTCTCCCTCTCCCTTTCCCTGTCTTTCTCTCCCTGTCTCTGTCTCTGTCTCTCACTGGACTACAACCCCCAAGTTTCCCCAAGTCCAATGCATCCTCCATCCAGTTGTCAAATTCATCTTCCTACAGCCCGAGGCTGCCCGTGTGGTCCCTCCTCTCTGTAAGTGTCAGTGCCTCCCCAGCACCTCCAGGATCACCCCAGCCTGGCCTCCTGCTACCTCAGCACAACCCCTGCCCATCCTGAGGCCCCGGCTGCTGTGCCCCAGGCCGTAGGTCTCTGGGGCTACTTCCTTCCAGCCACCTTCTAGATGAAGCCTTTCCAGGCTCCTCCTTCATCTGAGAGTTTTCCTTCCACTGATTATCTCCCAGGGATCCTGCCTATGATATGTTTGCACAGAGCTGGTTTCATGTTGTCGTCCCACTCAAATATGAGCCCCTTGAGATCAGGGACAGGCTTTGTGCTCCATCCAGCTCGTGGCACACAGTAGGCACTTAATAACTGCTTAGGGACTGACTGTATTCTCTAGTAAGAGTGAAGCCCCTGAGGCAGGCAGGATTCTATTGTTTCTGGGAATGCAGCTGGGGGGCACAGCGGAGAGAACTCAGGGCCTGGAGTTACAAAGATCTGAGTTCATATCTAGCCTCAGACACTTCTGGGTTAGTGACCTTGAGCAAGTCATTGGATTGCTATTTACCTCAGTTTCCCCATCTGTTAAATGGGGTTAATAATAACAATGGCACTGCTCTCCCAGGGTTGTTGTGAGGAGCAAATGAGATCATAATTGCAACATGCTTAATGCAGTGCTGGGCACCCAGTAGGTGCTGTATAATGCTGGCGCATGTATGTATGCATGCATGCATGCATGAGTGTGTGTATGTATGTGTGTATATAGAGGTATGTGCATGTGCCCATAGGCATACATAGACACATGCATATATTTAGATTGATAGATGGATAGACAGAGCATTTCTTGTTGACCTCAGAGTTAGGAAGTTCTGGATTCAGATCCTGCTCCTGACATTAACTAGGTCATCCTTTGTTGTTGTTCAGTTGTAGGCGACTTTTCGTGACCCCACCTGGGAGTTTCTTGTCAGAGATACTGGAGGGGTTGGCCATTTCCTTCTCCAGCCCATTTTACAGATGAGGAAACTGAGGCAAACAGAGTTAAGTGACTTGCCAGAAGTCACACAGCTGGTGTCTGAGGCCAGATTTTAACTCTGGAAGATGAGTCTTCCTGATTCCAAGCCCAGTGCTCTATCCACTTTGGTGCCACCTAGCTGCCTGTGTGACCATAGGCAAGTCACTTTACCTCTTTGAGACTCAGTTTCTCCATTTGTAATGGGGCAGTAATTCCCTGATAGCCTCTGTCTCATATACATATATACTATATATAATATATATGTATGTGTGTATATCTATACGTATATATGTAAATATATGTGTATATATATGTATATGTATGTATGTATGTATATGTATGTATGTGTGTATATATACACCCCTATAGAGTTGTGGTGATGAAGTCTTTGGAAAATGAACACTCCTTTATCCATCCATCAAACAGTCCGAGAGAATTTGCTGGGCTCATTTTGTGCTCCAGGAATTGTGCTAAGTGACAAGCATTTAAAGAGAAAAAGAAAATAGTCCTTTCTCTCTGAAGACTGATGTTCTAACAGAGGAGACAACATGCACCTATAAGCACATGTGTGTTTTATATACACATACACATGTTTATGTATTATACAGTGTCCCCAAGTCTTCATGTGATTTCAGTCTTCAGGGTTAAAACTGCACTGAGATTCGGAGGACATACTGTATATTCTATATATGTAACATGATATCAAATTCTGTATATATGAGCATATATACATACATATATTATAAGGAAAGGTGGGGAGAGGAGAGAGAAGAGAAGAGAAAAGAGGAGAGGGGAAGAGGAAAGGAGACCAGAAGAGAGGAGAAAAGGAAGAAGAGGAGAAGGAAGAGGAGAGGAGAAAAGAAGGCAAAGAGAAGGAAAAGGAGGAAGATATACTGGATAGATAGCTGACCAGGAAAATCTGGGTTCAAGTCCAACTTCTGACATACCAGCTATGTGACCTTGGTCAAGTCACGTCACTTCTCATTATTCTAGGCAATTTTCCAAGACCATGAGTTGCCCACTAGTAGAGGAAGTTTGTACTTCAGGCATTCCATAATCTAACAAAATCCCAGGTTCAGATTTTTTAAATGAAGTAATTCTACAAAAATAGCACCAAATCTTTAATGATTTTTTTTAAAAGAGCTAAATTTATGATTGTTACTTAGCCTAGGTTGGCCATGGTTGAAGGCTTCCATCTGAGCTCAGTATAATTGCAGCCCAGGAAACAAGGACAACAAAACTGGCTTCCCTGTGACTGCACCCACCTTTATTAATCACTGTTTAATATATTTCTGAGAGTAAGAACATATTAAAAAATGTGCACTTTTAAATCTGTCCAGATGCACACAATGGACCATAACTGGCCCAGCATGGTAAATAATAGATGTTAAAAATAGCCAAAATGCGTATTTACATTTTTTCTGAGCCTTTACGGTTTATAGTTCATCGTCCCAGAGTGAAGAATTCTAAAATTCTCTCTGTGTATTTACACAACTGGGCTTTGCTATGTATTATGTCAGCCATCAAACCCTTCCAAGAAAAATGGGTTTTATCTCTTTTCTTTCCTAATTCCGGGGCATAGTCTAAGAGTGGATTAAATCAGAAGGAAAAGCTATGTGCAGTGAACTCAGCCACAGACAAAGTTCAAAAGAAGGCTCTCAGCTCATCCGTATCTGTCCCCTTCCTCGGGTGAACCTTGGTTAGAGGAGTCATGATGCCAATTTCTGTTGGACAGACTCCTGATTGGGTGATGTCTTCCATGTAAGGAGAATAAGACAGTTCCCAAATGTTCTATTTCTTGGTCAAAATTCTAGTGGCCTCAGTATGAAAGAGAGTAGTAGCTTCTAGAAAAGTCGAGGGGGTATGAGTACAAAGGCCACATTCCAATTTCCAACAATTTATTTACTTATTACCTGGATGACTTTGAATACCTGGAAATCTGCAAATGAGTAAATTACACGAGGTGGTATCCAAGGTACCTTACAGTTAAGAAATAGCTAGATTTTGCAATAGATACAGTACCGAGCCCGGAGTCAGGAAGACCTAAGTTCAAATTCTGCCTCAGACACTTTTTGATTGCCAGCTGTGTGATCCTGCGGCAAGTCATCTAACCTATTTGTCTCAGTTTCCTTATATTTAAAATGGGGATAACATACACAATCACAGGCACATTGTAGGTGTGATGACTAGCCTTGATAAACTGGACTCTTCTCAGCAACGCACAGTTATAAGACAGCTCTACAAGTCTCAGGATGGAAGGAGATACCTACATTCAGAGAAAGATCTAGAAAGAACAGAGTGTAAATGGAGACTGAAGCAAGACATGCTCTCGTTCTGTTCCATGTTTGGTTCTGTTTCCTCTCTCCCATTGTTCACCCCATTGGTCACAACCCTTCTATACAACTAGACTAATGTCCAGTGTGAAAGGATTTGCAGATCCTATACATTGGGGGGGGGGGTAGAGGAAGGGGAGAAAATTTGAAACTCAAGGAATTGTGGAACTGAATCTTGTAAACTAAAAGTAAATAAGCAAGTCAATGAAAAAAAATGGGGATAATAATAGCACCTCCATCCCAGGATTGTTGAAAGGACCATATGAGATTATAAGTGTAAGGGGTTTACTGCTTACCAGGTACTGGGGTAAACTCTGGACATACAAAAACAAAAAAAGGTAAAAGACAGTCCCTGCCCTCCAGGAGTTTATAATCTAATGCGGATACTACATGCAAACAAATACAAACAAGGCAAGCTGTGTACAGGATAAATAGGAAATAATGCAGAGAAGGTACTGTAATTCTGAGGGGTTGGGGAAGGCTTCCAGTGAAAGGTGGATTTGAGTTGAGACTTAAAGGAAGCCTGCATATTCAGAGACAAGTTAATCTTACTAAATAAGTTCTCTCGGGTCCTTCAGGCTTGACCCAGAATCATTTCTCTCTTGGTGGGTGCTAGGGCAGCTGGTACCAAAAATCAAGCTGGGAAAAAAAAAAGGTGAAAAGAGCTAATGCTTCCTAAATATAGAGAGTATATTGATTTTTCCTTCCCGCAGAAGTTCAGGGACCCACTAGATCTTGGTCAGGGAAAAAATAATCAGATTGAGACTCTAGCACACTTAAAAATGCCAACTCTTAGAAAATTTGAGCCAGGGTTTCTTGCCCCAGAGCTAAGGGAAGTGGAGGTATTGAAAACACACTAACTCTGGAGTTGGGAGCTCTTTCCAATCCCTGCTCTGGTGACTATTACCTTTGTGCCAGTGGATGACACTTAAACCAAGTCCCCATCTACAAGGGTTTGGAGGGGTTTGGAGAAAATGAACTCTGAGATCCCTTCCATTGTGGATTCCAGGACTTGACTCCAGTGAGCTGACTGCAGACTTGAGCAGGAGCTTGAACGTAGTAGGACACTAGACTATATTCTATTCCTAGAACATATTCCTGGAATACATTCTCATCTTAATAGATCCTCCTTCTTAATTGGCCTCTTTCTCTCTATACAGTAACATTAACATCTTTAGTGACAGGAAGACTCTGGTTTAAATCCTTCCCCTGATACATGCTGACTCTGTGTGATCCAGGGCAGTCACTTGCCTCTCAGAGCTGTAGGCAGCTGGCTAAGAGTTTGAAAGTTCAGAGAAATTGCCAATCTGCATTGGTTCAGAGAATTTCCTCGTCTGGGAGTTCCTACTGCCAGAGAAATAACTAGCCCAGTCCCTATGCACAGCCCTCTTAGAGCTAACAAGAATATGCTTGGCTTTCCATGGGGTGGAGTTAAATGGGGGTGAAAAGACCCAGAAGATGGGTTCAGATCCCACCTCTGTCACTTACTAGGACTATGAGACTGGTCAAATCATTTCAGCTTTCAAAGAGCCTTGTGCTAACATAGCAAGGATTGGTCAAGTCTAGTTCAAGGTGCTAAATCTCAGTTTCCTCATCAGTCAAATGACAGAGTTTGATCCAATGACCCCAAATACATTCCATCTCTAAGTCCAAATCCATCTAATGTTGTCCAGAAAAGGCCAGGAGCATAGCCTGGCTCAAGGAGCCGCTGAAAAGCTGTATTTTTAGTAGAGCTTGTTTTTAAAGGCATTGGGCATACCCCCTCCTCCACCCCTCCAGCACCTCCTTTGCCCATCCTTAGATAGCTAGGATTATAGAGTTCCTGGTTTCAGGCACCAGTATTCAGCAACAGTTGCCTGATCCAGGGTGGCCTGCAGATGGCCAAGTCCTTGTGTGAGTTCTGCCTCCTGTGGCATGGGGGTGGGGTCTTTTCTAGAGGCATCCCAGCTCCCCCCTGGGGATGAGCCACAGCGACCTTTAGAATGGCATTCACCATCAGCTGCTCTTGTCCATTGGGAAGCTTGGCCCAAGGTCAGCTACTTGCCTCGTGCTGGGTTGAAGGCAGTCCTGGGTCCGGATTTATTATATTTATCTGGGGGTGTCACTTGTTTGGGTCTTGTGGATATACAAGGAGGCGCCTTCATTGGTGCTTCCTCTCTCCTACCCCCCCCTTTTTTTTTAGCTAGCTCCTTGCTTTCTCTGGCCACCAACCTGACTGAGCCCACAAGATTCGTTAAAACAGTTGGTTTCAAAAGCTGAAGAGACTAAGGAGTGAATAGCCCTCCCACTCCTCAAAAGGCCCAGGATGCCCTATTACCGTGAGCCCCTCTGTGGTGTGGAAAGGCAGTCCAATTAGCCAAAAGGCATTTAGTTAGTGCCACTAGGTACTAGGCATAGAGATACAGACAAAAATGAAGCTGGCCAGCCCTCAAAGGACTTGCCTCCTATTGAGAGTACAACACATAAACAAGGAAGCCAACATCTAAGACATAGCCAGAGCAAATCCAAAGTCATTTTAGGGCACTAGAACCTGGGAGGATTGGAGAGAGGAGTGGACACCTGGAATAGATGGAAGCCTTGAGGGGAAGCTAAGACTTTGAGAAGGTGGAGGTGAGGAGAATCTGGGTGGGTGGGAGGCAGTCAGTGCATGGTCAAAAGACAGGGCAGGAGATGATGGGTCAAAGGAGCAGCAAGTCGTGCAGATTGACTGGTCCAGAGAGTGAACATTAAGGACAGTAATGTGCAGTGAGGGAGAGGTGGGGAAGGTTGACTAGAGCCATGTTGGGAAGGTCTTTGAAGGGCAAGGAGAGGCACTTACATTGCCCTGAAATTACTAGGGAGCTGCTGGAGCTTTTGGAGCAGAGATGACCTGGTCCAACCTGTGCTTTAGGAAGATCTATTTGACAGCTTGCGGAGAACACCATGGAGAGGGAAAAGACTGTGTTTAAGAAAAATAATTGGGAGCTCCTGCAGTGGTCTAGGTGGTAAGAAACGCTAACAGACTGACTGGTGCTTCTGTGAGTGGAAGGAAGTGGAGGAATGAGAAGTCTTGGGGCTTAACTCCCATCAGCCTGCTCTCCCGGGACTACAAGTGACCTTCTGTAAATCGGGCTACTCTATTACCTGGAGCTGCAGTGCACACCAGATTGGGGAGCTGAGGGCTCTCACTGTCGGTTGAACATTTAAGGTAGAGACACTTGGTTCTAGATGTCCCCAGAGACCACTGTGGAAAAGTGATCCCTAAAATGCACCCCTTCTCAGTTCTGAACATAACCTGAGTACACCCGGCGGCCTCTTTAGGCTTCTCGGTCAAAGAGTTGAGGAGAGCCATGGCCCCGACAGAACAAACGCACCTTGCAAAAATCAGCTCAGCGAACCTCCCTTCTCACTCAGTAAGGACAGACACCCTTAAAGGAAAATCACACAGCTCCACTGGGTTCCCTCCATTGCTGAAGGAGAAGTTCGGAAAGGAGGTTGCCTTGCCCTGAGGACATCCCCACCCATGCCTAAGCTTCGATCTACCCCGCTTCCAACGGGCGCCCCGGTTGTCACGCCCAGACTAGGGGAGTCAGCCTGACACGTGCTCCAGGAATTGTGTGAAGCGTTTCCTTTTGATCTTCACGACAACCCTTCGAGTTAGGTCGCTCTTATACTCATTTCACAGTTGAGGAAAACCAGGACCGACAGCGACTGAGGGATTTGCTCAGGGTCACACGACTAGCAAATGTCCGAGGTGAGAGTTGAGCTCACGTCTTCCTGATTCTAGCACCAGTGCTCTATCCACTTGTCCACCAGCTCTGTCCTGGGGAACCACGTCAGAGGTTCTAAGGACAAGGTTGCTGCCCTTCAGGGATGTCTCCGGCCCCCCACTCCACCCCACTCATGCCGTCGTGGGAGGGGGAGGGGCTGAGAATCGGGGGTCCTAAACACAAAACTGCAGGCCCTGAAGGACGGTCGCCGCCTCCATGCCCAGGCTCTTCTCTGTGCCCAAGCCCCAATCCAAAGGGCTCCTCCTGATGCCACTCCGTGGACTGGGGGCTAGGGCTGAACTTAGAACTTGGGCATGGAGTGACGCCGGGGCTCCCAAGGAAACCCAAGGGCAGCTCAAGTTAGGGAAGGGGAGAGGACGCGGCTCCCTCAGAGGGCGCGGAACTTTGCCTTGGCGGGTGGGGCGGCAGGCGGCACGGCAGCTTAGCACATGAGGCTCGGACTTCACCACCTCTCACTCCGAGCGCCTTCCGCCAGGAGCCGAGGGTGTCAGATGACCGGACCCTCAGGGCGCGCAGGAGTCATCGCTTACTTAATTGGACCTCTACTGCTGCTAGACGGGAGGGCATGAGAGGAGTGAGGTCAGGGCATCACCCGCAGGTGTGCACCCAGCTGTGCCTGGTACCCAGGAAAGGAAGAAAAGGAAGAGGAGGAGGAGGAGGAGGAGGAGCGAGAGGAAGGCAGTGGGCGTCGCCGGGAGCGCCTACTGCCCACCCACCCCCAGGGGCTCCGGGGGAGGGGCCGGATCAGCTCAGGGCTCAGTTCCTCGCTCTGCGGCTCACAGCCCTCTCTTCCCCTTCGTGCTTGGCCGGCCTCCGGAGCCGTCCCGAAGGACAGACCGTTAGGCGACGGTGTCTGGGGAGGGTAGCGGTGAATCCTGAGGCTGTGTGAAGACGCTCCCTAATCCTAGCCCCTGCAGCTCCCTCATCCCTCTGGCTGGGAGCTGCAGACATGAGCAAGGATGCCTTTGACCTCCAGACCCTGCCTTCAAAGGACAAGAACGACTCGGAAGAGGGTGAGTCTAGC